>JASPKZ010008385.1:1800000-1952500 GCA_030220185.1 Diploptera punctata
AATCGGAATGGAAACTCAACAATGAATGAAGAAAATTTTGAAGTAGTAGTTGAAATCAAATATGAGAAACAATATTACAAATCATGAATGATGTGCAGGCAGAAATTAAAAAGGGTCATCTCTGAAAATGTATGGTATTGTGCACTATGGACTCTTGTCATCTGAACTTATCTAAAAAAAAATTTAATCTAAAAATATATAAAATGGTTATCCTTCCTGTTATATTAGATGGATGCAAAATATGGTATCTTAATTTAAAGGAGGAAAAAATATTAAAAGTATACGAAAATAAAATTGATAGGAAAATATTTAGAATAAAGAGAGATGAACAGACCGGCGAATAGAGATGTTTAAATGCCAAAATCCTATCATTTCACGTTACAACTATATTCAACTGTTAATATGTATAAATTTTATCCTATATTAAATTTTTAAAATACTTTAATATTGATAGTTGAATGCAGGCTTTCACGGCAGGTAATCATAATGTTATGGAGAAAGACTGAGAATCTTTGAAAGGAAAATCCTGAGGAAGATCCTGGAACCTATAAATGATCGTGGAGTATGGCGGATAAGATACAATGATGAAATCTATAATTTGTATTCAGACCCAGATAGTAAATGTTATTAAAATTGGCAGACTGAGATGGGTGGGTCATATAATGAGAATGGAGGAGGAAAATATTACTAGAAAGCTTACACTACTGAGACCAGATGGAGGAAGAAGAAGTGGAAGACCGAAGCTGAGATGGATGGAATAGAAGAGGGCCTCCGAAAGTTGGGGTCCGGGGATGGAGAAGGAGGGCATTGGACAGGGATGTGTGGAGGAGTGTCTTAACAGCAGCCAGGGCTCATAAAGGGCTGTAGATCTGGAAGAAGAAGAATCATAATGTTAAGTGATTCCGGACTATGTGGCCATGGTCTATTACTGGTGTTTCTACTGAACGTTTCTCCCTCAACTGCAGAGGGCATCTTCAGTGGCGAGTACTTTTAAGTGTTGTTTCCTGGTCGGAGGCTCGACTGTGAATCAACTAGAAGTACTCGCCACTGAAGATGCCCTCTGTAGTTGAGGGAGAAACATCTGGTAGGAACACCAGTAATGGACCACGGTCACATAGCCCAAAATCACTTAAGATTACTTTAATATTGAATTAAATATACATCAATTTATTTACTCTAGGAACATTTTTATGCTAAGCTGAAAAATAAAATGGTATTTCTTTTTTAAATTAATGTTGGAAAGTACTTTTAGGTTTAATTTTTATTCATTTGGTTTAACGTGCCTCTTTCTGCTATTTCCAGTGAGTAAACTGCTATATGTGGTAATTTTCATATACAAAATTGCTTTAATTTCCCACATGGAATATATTGTAATTAACTTCTTCTCTAAAGGAAGCTATATTGTAAAATATTCTCAGCCGATAAATTTCATATTACTTTGGCTGAGATAGGCAGGATATTAACCCAAGCAATAAAAAAAAAGTTTGAAATTATATGGTTATCTCATAAGAATAGAAGATGATATAATACCAAGGAAGATCCTTGATTGGAAAACTAATGGAAGAAGTGGAAGAGGCAGACCTAGAGAATGTTGGATAGATGGAGTGAAGAGAAGCATGGAAGCTAGAGATTTGAGGGAAGAAGATGCTTTAGACAGAACCCTCTGATAGCAAATCACTTTGGATTGAATGAGAACCACTGTTGCGTCGAAATTTTCTAAAAAAATAATAATAATGGAGAATTTGGCACAAAGTGCATAGTTAAGAATTTTTAATTTTTGAAGAAATTACATCTTACTAAGATGAATTAAGATTAGATTTTTATTTAAGGAAAACATATATGGACCTAGCATGATAATGAAAGTATTTCAGCTGTAAAAAATTAAATATTTGTAATGAAATATTTATTAAAGTGAAGTAAATGGTTTGTAAGCATCTTATGACTATCTAGGATCTAACTAACTCATTGGCACTATCGAACCCGAAGGTTCATGGCCGCGTGGACATAAGCTCTCCTATCCTGAGCTAATGTTTTCCAATCATCTGTATAATCTACTTCCCTCAAATCATGGTTAATGCTATTCTCCCACCTCACTCTTGGTCTACCAACTGGGTGTTTTCCTTCTGATTTTCCTGAAAGAAGCTTCCATGTCCCTGTTTTATTCTCCATTCGTGTCACATGCTCTGCCCATCGCAGGGAACCATAAATAGTAATATTATTTTTGAAGACCATTTTCTGAAAAATTTAATAATTTTACAAGTAATGATATACTTATGTGAGGTTTAAAGTATTCTAAGAGAGAAATTTGGAATGAGATGCACAAAGAAATTAAACATAGGCTCAATTCTGGAAATGCGTGCTATTATGCATTACAGAGACTCTTGTCATCCCAACTCCTTTTAAAAAACCTTAAACCGAAAATATATAAAACTATTATTCTACCAGCTATTTTATATGGATGTGAAACATGGCCTGTTACTTTAAAAGAGGAAAGGAGATTACGAGTATTTGAGAATATAGTTCTTAGGAAAATTTTGAGACCAAAGAAAGATGAATAGAGAGGGGAATGGAGAAAACTTCATAACAGTGAGCTACATGGTCTTTATAGGAACCCAGATATAATAACAGTTAAGTCTCATAGACTGCGATGGGCAGGTCATGTGGCACAAATGGGGAATGAAAGACGTGTATGGAAGCTTCTTGTAGGAAAACCAGAGGGGAAAATGCCCAGTTAGTAGAATGAGATGGGAGAATAACATTAACTATGATTTGAGGGAAGTAGATTATACAGGGTATGATTGGAAAACATTAGCTCAAGAGAACTTATGTCCATGCAGCCATGAACCTACGGGTTCGATAGTGCCAGTGTGTTAGTCAGTTAAGAGAACAATTCAACCATATATTGACTTAGGCTTTCACGGCCGGAGTTACTATGATGATCTTGCAGAAGATTTCCTGGCTGTTGGCCAGGGTCTTGTCTCAAGACAACCCTTGAGGATGCCGGACACAGTCTCTGGTGAAACGTTGGGGAACTACAAGCCTCAAGACCACGGCCAACAGCCCGGAAATCTTCTGCAAGATCATCATAATTCAACCATAGTTTTTTTATAAAGTCATTTTGAAATTATATTTAATTAATGTTGGGAAGTAAACATTATGAGGTATAATCATTAAAAATCATCGGAGAACATATTGTTTAAATAACTCACCTCATAGGATTCATGCTTCCATGATATCGCGATTTCAAACATAATCATGTTCATCGTCAGCCATAACTCCGACTGTTGAAATTCTTCGGCCGTCAACTATTCTATTGTCGCCATCTTCAGTGAAGATGAACATGATTATGTTTGAAATCGCGATATCATGGAAGCATGAATCCTATGAGGTGAGTTATTTAAACAATATGTTCTCCGATGATTTTTAATCATTTTGAAATACCCATTGATAACGAAGTCAAGAATTTACATACTAATCAGAATATTAATTAAAAAAAAAACATTCCCAGGTAATTATATTGCAACTGTTATTCATGTCATATACAAAATAATCTTGTGAATAAAAATTTAAGTTGCTGGTATTTCTGCAGTTCACTATTTCACAAACATAGGCTGAAAAAAATTAGAAATTAATAACTTTTTTACAATAATTATCTTTGCCTGTTTCAGTGGCATTATGATTTAGATTTAATTTTTTAAATTGATAAGAATATAACTAACTAACTAACTAACTCACTGGCACTATCGAACCCGAAGGTTCATGGCCGCGCGGACATAAGCTCTCCATACATCCCTATCCTGAGCTAATGCTTTCCAATCATTCCCTGTATAATCTACTTCCCTCAAATCATAGTTAATGTTGTTCTCCCACCTCATTCTTGGTCTACCAACTGGGCGTTTTCCCTCTGGCTTTCCTACAAGAAGTTTCCATGCACGTCTTTCATTCCCCATACGCGCAACATGTCCTGCCCATCGCAGTCTATGAGACTTAACTGTTCTTATTATATCTGGCTTCCTATAAAGACCATGTAGTTCATTGTTATGTAGTCTTCTCCATTCACCTGTCTGTTCATCTCTCTTTGATCCAAAAATTTTCCTAAGAACTTTATTCTCAAATACTCGTAATCTCCTTTCCTCCCTTAAAGTAAGAGTCCAGGGTTTCGCATCCATATAATATAACTGGTAGAATAATAAGTTTTATATATTTTCAGCTTGATAAGAATATAAGGCAGATAAATGATCAATGTTATGCATCAACCGGCTAAGCGCCACTTTAAAAAAATTGAGATTTTGATGTCATCTGTTGCACTGACTCATTAAGTAATTGTACGCAAACTTTTAGCGCCAAATCTTTAAATATAGCCTCATTATTAAAGAAAAATGTAAACGCCACCAGTCTTATCGGAGATTCTATGTTTTGCAACAAACGGCTATAAAACCAGATCTTTATAAATTATAATTTCAATTTTGCACCATGCAGCTAAGTGCCAAATATATTAAATTAATGTTGGGAAGTAAACCTTACGAGGTATAATCATTAAAATTCATCGGAGAACATTTTGCTTAAACAACTCACCTCGTAGGATTCATGCTTCCATGATACCGCGGTTTCAAACAGTCGTGTTCGGAGTTATGGCTGAGGATGAACACGACTGTGTTTGAAACCGCGGTATCATGGAAGCATGAATCCTATGAGGTGAGTTGTTTAAACAAAATGTTCTCCGATGAGTTTCAAGTGCCAAATGTTTATGCTCTTGGATTGTTACTGTCAAAAGAAAATAACTTTTAATATCCAGTATTGTTAGTTTGACGCTACAATAAATAGTGAAGGGTAACTTACACTTTAAACGTATTTTTTCTCGAAACTTACACAATGGCGCAAAGCCGTCTGATGCATAACGCCGTCTAATTATGAATGGGAGCAAAGTGGAACTAAACCAAATTCTGAGGCTCTGAGAGAAATACTAGATATAACAATTCTTCCTGTATAAACTTTTTAATTGTGTGGCATGTGAGAGCTCAAAGTGAGATTTTGTAAATAATGTTAATGATATTGTAAAATATATAGTATGTGTTTACACTTTTTTGTGTTATTTACCTTCCTGCAAGAAATTTTAAAATGAGAAATTATTCCCTAATTAAATTGTTTTTAACTCAATATCCCAAGTTTGTTAGTTCAACATTGGTTTTCTCTCCTGGCATTAACATTATTGTAACCTATTTCTGTTGTTAGGGCATCTGGAAGGCGGGGTTACGCTGCCCCGATGATATGATGGGTGGTGATGATGATGATAGTGGTGCACCAAGAGAGTCCTTAATCCTAATTTTAATCTAAGGCAAATGTGAATGATGATGATAATAATGGCTACGTGAAGTTTGAGGCACTCTGGGTCTTAAAGTTTCCTGTCTTACAGAGAGGAAAAAAAAAAAAAAAAAAAAAAAAAAAAAAAAAAAAAAAACACCTCGCTGAGGGGATTGAACCCAGGCCCGCTGCGTGACAAGGTAGTACACTACCTTGAGACCACAGCAGTGGACTTAATTCAAAATATGCACGAATAATAATCTTGTCATGTTAAATCATACTAATTAATATTGATTAAAGATTTCAGGTAAGGAATAATTGTGCATATCTCTTTTTCCTGTCCTCGGGTATTTTATCTTTAAATATTCTTGTTTACATCTTAATTTTTTTATTTATAACTATTTTCTTTATATCCCAGTGTTTTTGCCTTACTTCTTCTCTTTATACCTTTCTTTATTTCTGCAATCCATTTCCTCACTTCGTGTGCGTGTATATGTTAGGGTTATAACTTTTTGGACTTTTGTGAAATAAAATATTTCCTGTATAATGAATGGGTGAACTTTTACTTAAAATAGTTGAAAAAGGTCTTCAATTCACTGAGCTTCAAGAAAAGGTCACCCCCAAAATATATTAATACATCAATATTTAATATTAATTTAGGGGTGACCTTTTCTTGAAGCTCAGTGAAATGAAGGCCTTTTTCAATGGTTTTAAGCAAGTCTTCACTCATTCATTGCATAGAAAATATTTTATTTCACAAAAGTCCAAAAAGATATAACCCTAGTGTGTGTATATATATATATATATATATATATATATATATATATATATATGTTATAATTAAATGTTTAACATTGAGCAATGCAACCTTAATATGGTATGATAAGAAAAATAAATGCCTGGACGGGATTCGAACCCAGAACTCTGAGTCTGTACCTCAGGATAACACGCTGAGGTATAGACTCAGAGTTCCGGGTTCGAATCCCGTCCAGGCATTTATTTTTCTTATCATACCACACACATATATATATATATATATATATATATATATATATATATATCCATCCATAGTAATTCTGCCCGAAGGCAGGTCTTTCACTGCAATCATAGCATTTTCATGCTATGCTTTGCAGCTTTACTAGGGAATTGTTGGTGTGGTAGCTTCCCGTTGCTTTCCACACCGGTGAAGGATGATGATGGCCATATGATTTCGGGGACCGTTTGGGCCTTAAAGTTCTCCTGGCATTTGTCTTACAGGTGAGGAAAAACCCCGATAAAAACCTCACCCAGAAAATCTATCCCGACCGGGGATCGAACCCGGGCCCGCTGCGTGACAAGGCAGCAGCTACCTCGAGACCACAGCGGTGGACTATATATATATATAATCACGATTATGGAAATACAATACGAGTAGGAAGTAACATTATGAGGTTCTACTTAATAAGTTTAGCCCGCCGTCATCTTACCTCATATTTCAAAGAATTTTTGTCCCATCTTCAGTTGGTACTAACTGCAACGTTGTGTCAAAATTTTAAGTTAATCGACAGACTACTTTTCGAGTTTTGAGAGCACAAGTGAAGATGGAACAAAGTTGCTTCGAAACACGTCATACAAGAAACAACCAAAACTTTGTCTCTTTTTTTTCATATTTTGTTGTTGTTGTAAAGCTAGTGGATTGATTACATTTTTTGTTTGTCCGTTTTCTGCATAATCATCAGACGGTTTACCGACTCTGGAGCATGCGACGTATAATTGTCCAAGAGAGAAGCAATCGGTTTCTAAAATTCAAACCGCACACTTGCAAAGACTGCCATTGCGCTTTATTGATAGTCAAAATCAGAGACCGGAAGTTTAGGCATTATAACTCATTAAAATAGGCAGGCAAAATAGCTAAAATAGGCAGGAAAAAGGAATTATAAAGAGCTGAAATAGGCAATAAAGGGCAATTTGAAATCATATTTTGCATATGAGTACTTTACCATCAGTAGGCCTAAACAATAAGTGGGATCCAAAAGCATTAATTGCAATTTACAACGTAAAGGAACACTGACTTTGGCATCTTGCTGCTAGCTACAAGAACGTTGCAATGAAAACTGAAGACCCACACTAATTGTTGCCTTTTCAAATAAAACAATAGTATATTACGATGCGAGGCTGAGAAGTGGTTTTTACAGAATCGAGGAAAAATGTTTAAAAACCGAGCGATAGCGAGGTTTTTAATTTCCGAGATTCTGTAAAACACTTCACAAACGTGCGTTGTACATTATTTGTTTCGCGATGGTGTTTTCAAAATAATAAATAATAGTAAAATAATAACATCCTTGTTGGAAATATTTGCGTTCATTATAAACAACTGACTAACGTTAACAGTGTGGCCAATGTCTATTAATTAAAACAACAGGAGGCCTTGAGAAAATTATTGATAACATGGCCGCAAATACGCATTTATTGTTTCATATTGTTTCAAATAAAGTTCAGTTCATTTAAAACGCAGTGATTTGTTTCGTATAATGTATATTAACACTACCTTTCGGATATTTTCTGTATATACATTGTACGTAGTATACATAGAGGGCAGTGGTTTTACTTCCCGCACGTGGGTGTAAATGTAATATTACAGTATAGTTATTTAGGTTGGCAACCCCGAAATGTAAGGAGTTGAACTTTCAATAATGGTCGCCATTGTTGGTAAATACGACAAAACACTATCGCGCAAAAAATAAAGTTAGATCAGCACTCAGTTGCCTTTTCAAATAAAAACAAACGGTAATTAAAGCGTTTTCCGTTATTTATACATTTTTTTGCATGGCAGCACTTGCAAAGAGAATAATTATGAACGACAAACCATCAAAAGTGCAGAGACACACAAGAATGAAAATCTATAAAATTCTCGCTAGACCCATAATCTGTTATGGCAGTGAAGCTTGGACCATCAGAACTCAGGATGATCGTCATATTACAGCCACGGAGATGAAATTTCTGCGACGAACTGCAGGTTATAGCCTTCTAGACCACCAAAGAAATTCAACAATAGCCAGAGAGTTAAACATCGTACCTATATCTGAATACCTCCAAGAATATAGAAACAATTGGCTAGCCCATATTCAGCGCATGGATCGTCACAGAATACCAAAACAAATTCTTCACTACATTCCTCGAGGCAGAAGATCTGTGGGTCGACCTTTTCGGAGATGGCGGGAGACCGTAACGGGCCACTGGGCCTAATACTTGAAAGGCAGATGATGAATAACATACATTCGATGAAATCACTTTAATTGTAACGGTTATGGAAATAACCTACAGGCATTTTTATAATAAATTAATAAATAGTAGGAAAATAATCAAATGAAGGCAACAAAAATTTATTTCGTAAATCAGACATTTATATTTACTTACTTACTTACTCACTGGCACTATCGAACCCGTAGGTTCATGGCCGCGCGGACATAAGCTCTCCATACATCCCTATCCTGAGCTAATGCTTTCCAATCATTCCCTGTATAATCTACTTCCCTCAAATCATAGTTAATGTTGTTCTCCCACCTCATTCTTGGTCTACCAACTGGGCGTTTTCCCTCTGGCTTTCCTACAAGAAGCTTCCATGCACGTATAAAGTCCTAACATTCCATGTTCCTAGGAACATGTCCCTGTGTTTGAGCCTTTGGCATGGGTTCCCTGAAGTAGTCCCCGCCCGGAGAACCGAATGGGGGACTATTTTACCTCCGGAAAATTTTACCCCAGATGAACCCATGTCCGCATTTCTTGACGGTTGTATTTTTACGGTGAAAGATCGTCACTCTTTCGCCCAAGGTACTTTTTTCGTCTGGCTTATCACCTTCGACCAGTCCGGCATGGGTAACCCTATCGGCAGCAATGCTACCGCCGGCATAGCTCTCAGGATCATTTAAGCACGCAAGCCGCTCCACCACGACAAGGTAAAGATACCATGGAAGGGACATTTATATTTAAAAAGGCAAAATAAAACTGGGGCGTTTGAGTCACAAAGGTATAATTCGTACAGATTCACTTTCAAATTGAAGATAAATTTGACGCTTAAAAAAAAAAAAAAAAAAAAAAAAAAGCATTCTGCCAAAGTTCCGGTCTCTGGTCATAATTAGGGATGCAAACGATACATCGATGTTTTTAAAACATCAATGTATCGTTCATAAACATTCGATGTTTCAACATCGATGTTAAACACCCTAATATCGACGATACATCGCTCTTTATGAACGATATTTTATCACGCCTAGTGCCATTTATTGTATTATTTACGCCGTAGCGTAGTGGTTAAGGCACTGAGCTACAAGCCGGAGGGTCGAGGGTTCAAGTCCCGTTGGGGTCAGGATTTTTAAACTGACCCAAACCCTCTGGCGGCACTATGGCCCTGGGGTCGACTCAGCCTCTAACTGAAATGAGTACCAGACGCTTGTTCTGGGGTAAAGGCGGCCGTCACGCAGGGCTGACAACCCGGCTGACATAAAGTGCCGATTGTCTAGAAAAAGTGGGAGCCTTGACCTCCTACTACCCCAAGGGCCTCCTGAGGCCTGTTGTGGGATCACTTTACCTTTATTTTCGCTGCTCATTCGCTTCCTCTGCCACTCGCGTACATTCTTATATTTAACATCTCGCTCAACACTCATCAACGTCAACGGCCATTTTTGTTGTTGTTTGACAGATGTTTATTAAACTAAGACACCACCAAACGAAGTTTATTAATTTGATTATGAGTGGATAAAAAAGCTGAGATAAATAAATTGGTAAACTATTTTTAAAAAAAAACTTGTAAAAGAAACCGCTTACTATGCACAAAATTGTCAAAATTGCTGTTTTTAAATTCTGCTTTGCGAAACAAATAATTAATAAAAATGCAACATTCTTTTATGTTTTTCCAAAAACATCGATATATCGTTGATAAACATCGATGCTTTCGACATCGATATTTTACTTTTGAAAACATCGATGTTTTTATGAGCGATGTTGCATCCCTAGTCATAATAAAGAATACGAGGTTTATTGAAAATTGAAGTAGTTTGATCTCGAACACGCGCGTATTCGAAGACAACGTATTGTCAAAATTGCATTTTACCATAAAAATACGAGCGTATTAGAATGCAACGTAATGTCAAAATTCTAAGTAAATCGACATACCCTACTATTAATCGAGTTTTGAGAGCATAAATATAAGCAGGCTGAATGTTTATGCAGGATGCAGCATAAGTCAGTTATATTATTTTCTGTAGCTTACAACATCTATAAAAAAGCCGAAATTGTTCAAAGTGAATTCCATTTTGTTTTTTAAGCATTTATGACATCTATTAACACTGATTTCTACACTAGCTGCAGTAGACGGGCATCTACCTCTATTATTATTATTATTATTATTATTATTATTATTATTATAATTATTATTATTGTCATTATCGTCGTTATCGTCGTTGTCGTC
Organism: Diploptera punctata; assembly: GCA_030220185.1. Taxonomy (NCBI): domain Eukaryota; kingdom Metazoa; phylum Arthropoda; class Insecta; order Blattodea; family Blaberidae; genus Diploptera; species Diploptera punctata. The sequence goes on from JASPKZ010008385.1 coordinate 1,810,748, forward strand.
CTTGTCGTCGTCATCGTCGCATCATCATTATTATTATTATTATTATTATTATTATTATTATTATTATTAGCTACTACCCGGCGTGTGCTGCTACGCCTAAATAAATAAAAATTAATGTGTTTTTATGTTTAGTTGAATAAGTAAAAAAAAAAGAATTATTATAAATTTATATTTTTAGATCCCCGTGCTGATTACCCGGCGTTGCCCGGGAATCTACTTATCCCGATCTTCTTGACTTAAATGAGCTGAAATACAAAATTTATGTACTTCTTATGATTAGTTGAATAAGTGAAATGAAAAATAATTAAAATATATATCGTAATAATTTTAAAATTCCCCGTGCTGATTACCCGGTGTTGCCCGGGAATCTACTTATCTCGATCTTCTTGGCATAAATGAGCTAAAAGACAAAATTCGCCAAAAAATAACAGTCATGTGCTGCTAAGCTTGCACAGGAATCTACGTACTTGTCTCGATCTTCTAGGCATCAATGAAAGACAAAAATGGTTATTATGAGTTATCCGTAAGAGATAAACTGCTGCCGCGGATTTTTTGTAGAGCTTTTTGAGATATTCAATTCTGTGTACATTAATTTTGTGTATTTGTTATGGTTTAGGCAGTGTAAGCCATTTAAACGTCCAACGAGCTACTTTATTTTTTTTATTTTTTTTTTACGTTTTCCACTACAATGGGCGATTTTAAAGGATGTAAGAGTTGAGTGTCGCAACTCTCTTATAGCCTATGTTCATCCCGGGAATCTCCTGAACATTTTGCAAAAAGCCCCATCACAATCGGATCAACGGTATTGCCGCGCGTAAAGTAAGAACAAACAAACAAACATTCATTTTTATATATTATATTATTTAACACTGATTTGCAGATGTTATCACACAATTTCCCATTATTACCAAAAGTGTTTTCAAATTCCCCTCTGCAACCCGTAGAAGTATGCAATACTTATTGCGAATCACCCGTATAATTCTTCTTCTTCCTTCCAAGTATTAGGCCAAGGCCTGTTACGATCCTATAGAAAATTTTCCCTTCAGCGTTTCATAGGACGGCCCAGAGATCTTCGTCCTCTTGGTATATAATTATAAACAGCTTTGGGGATCCGATTTGAACTCATTCTTTCAAGATGGTGTTTCCAATTTAGTTGGTAGTAACTAACTCAACTAACTCACTCGCACTATCGAACCTGTAGGTTCATGGCCGCACGGGCATAAGCTCTCCATACATCCCTATTCTGAGCTAATGTTTTCCAATCATCCCCTGTATAATCTATTTCCCTCAAATCATAGTTAATGTTATTCTCCCACCTCATTCTTGGTCTACCAACTGGGCGTTTTCCCTTTGCTTTCCCTACAAGAAGTTTCCATGCACGTCTTTCGTACCACATGTCCTGCCCATCGCAGTCTACGAGACTTAACTGTTCTCATTATATCTGGCTTCGTATAAATACATTTAGTTGGTACTTTTTAATATACTCCAAAATTGGCGTAGTCTTCAGTTCTTTTAAGATATTTGTGTTCCTTTTCCGATCCCATCTGGTGTAACTCTCTGTTTTGCGCTTGAATCTCATTTCAAAAGCCGTAATTCTGCTTTCATGTTGTCTTTTTAGTGTCCATGCTTCACTACCATAGGTCAACATTGGTCTAGCCAAAGCGTTATAGAAACGTAATCTGGTTTTTTTGTACAAGGGATGGTTTCATAACTTGATTAATAATTCCCAAACTTTTATTATAATTAGTAATTTTTTCAGGGATATCCTCTTCATCCCAGATAGAGAGATAATATCCAAGATATTTAAATTGATTAGATCTCTCTAAAATTTAATTTTGAAAACAGATTTTACTTTGAATGGGGTCTTTCCCATGAAATACCATAATTTTAGTTTTGTTAATTGATATTTCCATATTAAATTTGGCAACTATCTTTTGTAAATTATAAATTGATCGTTGCAAATCATTTTCGGAAAGTGCCAGAAGAGCTAAATCGTCTGCAAAAAGAATAGCATCGAGTTCGGGGTTCCTATTGATGGGTATCCCCGTTGTGTTTTCCTCCATTCGTTTATTATTCTTATATATATATATATATATATATATATATATCCAAACGGTCCCCGAAATCATATGGCCATCATCCTTATCATTATCATCCTTACCATTATCATCCTTACCATTATCATTATCATCATCATCCTTCACCGGTGTGGAAAGCAACGGGAAGCTATCACACCTACACAATTCCCTAGTAAAACTGTAAGCATAGCATGAAAATGCTATGATTGTAGTGAAGGACCTGCCTTCGGGCAGAATTACTATGGATGTTTATATATATATATATATATATATATATATATAATGAAAAGAACCGGTGAAAGTCCACATCCCTGTCTTACTCCAGTGTTAATCTTTTTCCAAGGAGATAGTTCGCCATTTTGTTTAACAGAGATTTCATTATATTTATAGATGTTGAAGATATTAGTAATATATTGTTGTGGAACGTTATCATCAGGTAAATTTGTAATAATATATTTCTGTCTACTTTATCAGAAGCCTTTATGAAGTCAACAAAGGCGATATGAGTTTCCATATTGAATTCCTTGTGCTTTTCTAATAGTAGTTTTAGAGTGAAGAATCCATCTGTACAAGATCTACCCTTTCTGAATCCTTTCTGCTCTTCTCAAATTATATTTTCATAATTTGTTTCAATTTATTTTTAACTATATTAGCATAAATTTTATATCCAGAGTTCAACAAGCTAATTCCACGATAGTTAACTTGGATTTGGCGACATCCTTTTTTGAAGATTGGTATTACAATGGATTTGTTCCAGCTGTGTGGTGGTTCTTGTCCTTCCCATATCATATTAAGGAGATTAAGAAATCTGTCTAGAATTTTTTTAGTTGAAAATTTAAATAATTCCTGATTAATGTGGTCTTCTCCGGGAGCTTTGTTACTTTTTAATGATTAAACAACATCAGTTAATTCATCTATAGAAATTTGTTCCAAAGTACAATTTTCGGTATCTACTAGATAGGACCTATAAAAAATAAAAACATTTCAAAAGTATTTTCATGAACATAACCTCTAAATAGAATTTATAAAAATATACGTAAAGATAATAATACTTATTGCATAGAATAAAGTTAATGCTCCGACAAATAAAAAATGATAATCGGAAAACGAGTAGGCCTACCTGGACACAAATAGCTAATTGTAAATAACGATTTCTTAAAAAACAACAGAGACAATATAACTATTATTAAAGATAAACAGATGATTGAAACAAAAATTGGTAAAAACAAAAGCGCCTCGTCAAAAATAGACATTACATTTCTTGCCTTTCTATTATTAAATATATCTATGACAACAACCTTATATGAACCATCATTCAAAATTAATAAGTAAATTTTGTCGTCATATAATATATACATTATAGGAAATGGCGCCACGGAAAAGGACTAAAAGTCAAAGCGATTGTGCAAGAAAACGTAGAAGATCACGCCGATCTGGTTCAAGGCATTGTTCCAGATCACGATCGAGATCCAGGTCACGTGGGAGACGTGGAAAACCCATGAAGAGGAGATGTCATGGCAAATATGGAAAAAATGTGAACCCTTTCTTCAACTTTCTGCTTTGTTTGAAAAAGAGGTACAAAGGCTGCCCTGCTAGCGTTGTTGCAAAGAAAGGAGGGGAGATTTGGAGGAAGATGAGTTGTGAGGAAAAGCAGGAATTCATCAGAGCCGCCTGCATTGCTCAGAAGAAATGCAAGAGGGGAAAGAAAGGCAGTGGCAGGAGAAGGAGCAGGCATCGTAGATCAAGAAGGCGTCGCAGTTCTAGCAGGAACAAATACCAGTGTTCTTAATATGGAAATTTTAATATTTCTAAAACTGTTGCATTTACTATATCAATTTAATTTCAAAATCATGCTAAAAATGCTTTCTCGGTTTTAATTGTGAATCTGATATCAGTTGAATATCATGTTAATATTCTAATAAATCAAGTTTATTTATCTCGCATCATATGTTTTATTAAATTATTATTATTAATTTAAGAAGTCAGAAAATGACAAATCACTTTAAATTCTAATAATAAAATCCATGTTGACACATTCATATTTGCTTATGAACAGGCTATTAATCGCTTCATCAGAGAATGACTTACAAAGAGCAATTTTTAAATAAAATGTATTACACAAGATTACAACCTAGATGTGTCTTCAACAAAAACTAAAGTAATGGCCCCGTGTGGCAAAGAAGTGGAAATAACAAAAATAGTACTAAATGACAAAACACTGGGGGCACGCCGTAGCGTAGTGGTTAAGGCACTGAGCTACAAGCCGGAGGGTCGAGGGTTCAAGTCCCGTTGGGGTCACGATTTTTAAACTGACCCAAACCCTCTGGCGGCACTATGGCCTTGGGGTCGACTCAGCCTCTAATGGAAATGAGTACCAGACGCCTGTTCTGGGGTAAAGGCGGCCGTCACGCAGGGCTGACAACCCGCTGACATCAAGTGCCGATTGTCTAGAAAAAGTGGGAGCCTTAACCTCCTACTACCCCAAGGGTCTCCCGAGGCCTATTGTGGGATCACTTTACTTTACTAAATGACAAAACACTAGAAACAAGTAAAACATTTCAATTATCTAGGTGTATCTTTAGGTTGTAATAGAGAAAAAGACATAATTAATAAATTACAAATATTTCAATATGTCCAATAGGTCTCGAGGTAGCGTGCTGCCTTGTCACGCAGCGGGTCCGGGTTCGATCCCCGGTCGGGACAGTTTTTCTGGGTGAGATTTTTATTGGGGTTTTTCCTCACCTGTAAGACAAATGTCAGGAAAACTTTAAGACCCAAACGGTCCCCGAAATCATATGGCCATCGCAATCATCGTCATTCATATTCATCTTAGATTAAGCTTAGGATTAGGGACTCTCCTGGCGCATCACTATCATCATCATCCCTAGGAGTCCGCTTCACGGGCTCACAACAGCAACAGGGCGCGTCCTCGGGTGGCGTGTAGGGGAACGGTCGGTGGTTTGCTTGCATTCCGCCCGGCTAGGTCCAGACCGGACCCGCGGGCCATTTGTGAGGTCATCAGGATTCGAGCGACCTGGCGTACTACATAGCTCGTGCTGCGCCCATTTCAGCAGCCAAACGCGTTCCCTCGTTGGCGCAGTGGGGAAAATGTCGGTGGATCTGCTAGACAGTCCTCCCTTCCAAGTCCGATGGACTCGCGGACCATAAGTGGGGTCAGCAGGAGACGAGCGCCCTGTTGTACTAAAGCTCACACTGCATATGCATATAAAGATAAAGGTAAAGTGATCCCACTACAGGCCTCAGGAGGCCCTTGGGGTAGTAGGAGGTTAAGGCTCCCACTTTTTCTTGACAATCGGCACTTTATGTCAGCCGGGTTGTCAGCCCTGCGTGACGGCCGCCTTTACCCCAGAACAAGCGTCTGGTACTCATTTCAGTTAGAGGCTGAGTCGACCCCAGGGCCATAGTGCCGCCAGAAGGTTTGGGTCAGTTTAAAAATCCTGACCCCACCGGGACTCGAACCCTCGACCTTCCGGCTTGTAGCGCAGTGCCTTAACCACTACGCTACGGCGTGCATATATATACATAGTAATTCTGCCCGAGGGCAGGTCTTTCACTGCAATCATAGCATTTTCATGCTATGCTTTGCAGCTTTACTACGGAATTATAGGTGTGGTAGCTTCCCGTTGCTTTGCACACCGATGAAGGATGATGATGATGGTTGGATGATTTTTCGGGGAAAGTTGGGCCCTAAGCTTCCTGACATTTGTCTTACAGGTGAGGGAAAACTCCGAGAAAACTTCACCCAGGAGCCTGTTCCGACCGGGAATCAAACCCGAGCCCGCTGCATGACAAGGCAGCACGCTACCTCGAGACCAAAGCGGTGGACTATATATATATTCCACCGCTGTGGTCTCGATGGTCATAGTCATTTGTCCCGAAAAGAGATATAACCTACAAACTCAAAATTGTTGGGAAAAAAATATATAATGTTCATTTTGAGGCTATTACCTTTATTATATCATATACATTTTAATCTCTCATCCTATTGGAAACATCTACAGCCAATTTGAATGCAAAATAACATGCTACTAACTAAATATTTTTTAATGCCACCAGTCTTGTTCTTTTAGACAATTCTGGTATTCTCTCCTGGCAATGGCGTAATTGCCACCCACTTATGAGTTTGGGGCGCCTGGAAGGCGATGATGATGATAATGGTGCGCCAGGAGAGCTCCTAATCCTAAACTTAATCTAAGATGAATGGTGATTGCGATGGCCATATGATTTCGGGGACCTTTTGAGCCTTAAAGTTTACCTGACATTTGTCTTACAGGTGAGGAAAAACCCCGATAAAATCCTCAACCAGAAAAACTGTCCCGACCGGCGATCGAACCCAGGCCCGCTGCGTGACAAGGCAGCACGCTACCTCGAGACCACAGCGGTGGACACTAACTAAATATTAACAATTTAATACAGAATTGAGTGTAAAAGTGATCTATCTTTATAGAGTGGAAAAATTATCTAACCCTTATTTAATTAAAAATGTTACAATAAGAAATATTAAATACATATTGAACACTGATTCATATAGACAAAATTCTAACTGAATCAGTTTTCAATATTAATTTTCCATTTAATGTTATTTCGTTAATTCCTTGTGCATTTCTTATTTTCACTAAATTTCTCTACGATTCTGATCAGAATTCACGGAACACGGTGGTGGGATGAATTTGCAATTGTGCAATAATTATTTTTCTGCATTGCCACTCATGATTTGACTAACTGCTTCAGCCATTGTTACAGATAGATCACTATTTGCTTGAAAGCCAACTTTTAAAAATAAATAAAACAGGTCTAGAAGAGAGTATGGATAATTGTACATCCATCATCCGTGATACTCTCCGGAACTGAAAACTCAACTTTCGAATTTTTGTTGGTTAGATCTATTTTCGGGGCAACTATTCAATTGTAGATAATGATTTATTAAAAACAACAGAGACAATATAACTATTATTAAAGATAAACAGATGATTGAAACAAAAATTGGTAAAAACAAAAGCGCCTCGTCAAAAATAGACATTACATTTCTTGCCTTTCTATTATTAAATATATCTATGACAACAACCTTATATGAACCATCATTCAAAATTAATAAGTAAATTTTGTCATCATATAATATATACATTATAGGAAATGGCGCCACGGAAAAGGACTACAAGTCAAAGCGATTGTGCAAGAAAACGTAGAAGATCACGCCGATCTGGTTCAAGGCATTGTTCCAGATCACGATCGAGATCCAGGTCACGTGGGAGACGTGGAAAACCCATGAAGAGGAGATGTCATGGCAAATATGGAAAAAATGTGAACCCTTTCTTCAACTTTCTGCTTTGTTTGAAAAAGAGGTACAAAGGCTGCCCTGCTAGTGTTGTTGCAAAGAAAGGAGGGGAGATTTGGAGGAAGATGAGTTGTGAGGAAAAGCAGGAATTCATCAGAGCCGCCTGCATTGCTCAGAAGAAATGCAAGAGGGGAAAGAAAGGCAGTGGCAGGAGAAGGAGCAGGCATCGTAGATCAAGAAGGCGTCGCAGTTCTAGCAGGAACAAATACCAGTGTTCTTAATATGGAAATTTTAATATTTCTAAAACTGTTGCATTTACTATATCAATTTAATTTCAAAATCATGCTAAAAATGCTTTCTCGGTTTTAATTGTGAATCTGATATCAGTTGAATATCATGTAAATATTCTAATAAATCAAGTTTATTTATCTCGCATCATATGTTTTATTAATTTATTATTATTATTACTAGTAGTAGTAGTAGTAGTAGTAGTAGTAGTAGTAGCCACGGTGGACTAGTGGTTATGTTCCTTGCCTCTGATCACGAGGGTCGCGGGTTCAAACCGGCCGGTGCGATTTTTCAGGATGGAAAAATCCAAGGAGCAAGTCCTCCGGGAGAAACTTTAAGCCATAGATCCCAAGTCTGAAGATTTTCAGGGTCTTAAAATATCCTTAGGCCTGAATACAGAGGCCTCTAAGCAAATGATGGACCATCTTCATCCGAGTAATACCTTCAAAAGAAAAATAATAAGGGAAACAATTAGCCCAATTTGCAACAATGGAAAATGGTGCATTAGACATAATGATGAATTATATAAACTATGCGATATTGATATCGTTAAGACAATTAGGATGACAAGAAATTAGATGGCTGGGAAATCTCTACAGGGAAGAGGAATCACACATGTTGTAAGGTCATATTGATAACTGAGGGGTCTAGTAAGAGAGGGAGCTATGCCACTTTGAGAAGAAATGGAAATAAATAGGGTTTTATATACAGCATTATATTACGAAATTATTTGTACAATAAAAGGGCAACATTTTTCTTCTTTAAGGGGACCGAATGGCGAATTTAAAATTTCTTTTAGTTTTCATCTGATTGTTTTGAATTTTTTATCACATTCATTATGTTCTTATAGAAGCGTTTCTGTAATGTTTGGTGTTTATAAGTAGAACAGTTTCAGAATTATGATTTTTTTAAAACTATTTTTTAAATATTTCTTAAAAAATGCTCCTTACGATACATTTTTAAATATTCTCTGTTGAAATTTGAGATTCAGAGTCTTCATGATTCCACTAAACACATTTGCTATACAAAAAAATATTCATAAAGGGATGATACTGCTTATTTTTCATTTTTTGAAAACAAACATATTTTCATCACTTTTATTAATTTTTTCCCATCTCAATTTAGGACGACACATGTGTCTTAGACTAGTAACTGCATAGCAAATTTGAATTAGCATTTATTGGAGAGTCTAACCACAAAATTTCACTTTGATAGCAAAGAAATTGCGTCGTAAGGAGCATTTTAGGCTTTGGAAAATGTCAAAAAAATGGACACCGAAAAAAGCGCATTTCAAATTTTAAGTAGTAATGCTAACCGTGCGTGCAAGGGTATTTAAATTCTTACGTCACGGGGTCAATTTTGCCCCTACAATAAAAATGTTTACACGGAAATGATCCTAAAGAATCAGAGTCATTAAAAAGCAAATAGACAAAAAATTCATTTTTTACCATTTTTTCAACATTTTCACCATTCGGTCCCCTTAATTTACTGTTATGTAAACTATGCAAAAGGAAAAACATAAATTTTAATATAAATAGCACTGATTATTTCCATTTCTTCTCAAAGTGGCATAGCTCCCTCTCTCACTAGATCTCTCAACTATAAATGGAAGCCGAAGAGTTGGACGTCCTAATATTTGTTGGTTTGACAGCCTGAACAGGACCTAAGATCACTGGGTGTACGAGGATGGAGAAGGAAGGCGGAGAATAGAGACGAATGGAGGCGAACTGTAGAGGCAGTCAAGACCTGCAACGGGCTGTAAAACCAATGATGTTGATGAAGACGTCCAATTGGTCAATATGTTGTCCGCATACCATTCATGACATTTTAGGAAAATAAGCGTAACTAAATGAACTTGGTCTCCTAACAAAGGAGAAGCTAAGGCCCAATATAGGGATGTTACGCTATTCTAGATAGATAATAATATACTATATATTTTTTAGGAATTTGTCTACAATACAGTAATTTCTGGTCTGAACAATTTTAACAATTCTAGCTTTCATGAAACCGGAACGACCCGACAGGCTTAATCCCTGGATGATGATGATCATATAGTAATTTCTACAACCCATTGTAAATTTTACTCCTCCATACTTCCCTATTTCCTACAACACACTCCGATAATCCTTTTCGACACCACACTTCTATGTACTCCTTGAACCCGTTATTTTGGTCTCCCCTTTCTTCTGTTGCCCTCCGCTTCAAAATTTAAATCCAACATCGAGGTCGCATCTCTATTGTCGATATGAACTCTCAATTAAAATTACGCTGTTATCCCTAAGGTAATTTAGTCTTTTAATCAAAATATCTGGGTCAATTAGCCACGAATCGGTGTAATATCATCTTAGGTATCGTGTCATCTGGCATCCTCTTCACGTGGCCAAACCATTTCAGTCTTCTTTCTTCAATAACTTAGAGAACATATTTTATTATTATTATTATTTGTAGATGCATTAACATCCAAGGTGTTCCGCGCAGTAGCCGAGCGGTTTATGACAACACGCCTTGGTACAGAATTACGGGACTTTCGCTGGTTCGAGTCGCCATTCGAGAAAATTTCTTATGGCATTTCGGTCAATTTGGGACCAATACACACACGGCACTGTGAGGAATTTGAATAGCTACAATAAGTAGCGGTTTCAAGTTGAGAAAACCAGCTATAACGGTTAGGTGACCCGACATTATAACCACGTCACTTTACTTTAATCGTGCATCTCTGTGCCAGAACCCGGCTGTTAGGCAACATGAACTTTATAGGCCTGTCGCGCCCTGCAGTTTATGATTCGAAGGAGATGGAAGACCTGCATTTTGCTAAGGCAGTGTGGCTGAGGAAAGAAGAGGAGAACAGGATAACTTCCAGTGAAATGAGAATATGAGATATACAGCAGGGTACACCAAGTGGGATTACAAACGCACGAATGGGGAATGGAAGAGCGGCATGAAAACTTCTTGTAGGAAAATCAGAGGGAAAACGCCCAGTTGGTAGATCAAGAATGAGGTTGGAAAATAACATTAACTATGATTTGAGGGAACGAATGGGGAATGAAACAGGGACATGAAAAACCAGACGGAAAAAAAAACCCAGTTCGTAGACCAAGAATAAGGTTGGAAAATAACATTAACTATGATTTGAGGGAACGAATGGAGAATGAAAGAGGGGCAGGAAACTTAATTAGGAAAACCAGAGGAAAAACGCCCAGTTGATATACCAAGAATGAAGTTGGAGAATATTATACAGGGGATGATTGGAAAACATTAGCTCAGGATAGGGATTTATGGAGAACTTATGTACGCGAATCATGCATACGAGTTTGATAGCGCCATCAGTCAAATCTACACTACAAGTCCACATGTTCATTTCACTTCCTAAGGAAACCATACACAGGATTTTTATGCTCTTAAAAAATTCAACGATCCCGATTGGATTTGAACCTATGAACCATAGAGAGCTAGCCTTATAAGGACAGACATAGAAGGTACGACCCCAAGGAAAGGGGAGAGAAACAATCAAGAAAAAGATGAAGAAGGAAATATGCTTACATTGTTAATGGTAAGAGTATACTATTGCAGATTTTATTTATTTATATACATATTTTCAATGTTTACACATCTTTCTGTGCCTAAAGTTTTATTTTCCTTCTCCACTAGTTTCTATTTACTCCAGTTCTTATTTCTTGCATCCACGAGTTCCGAGGTCTTCCTTTCATTCTTCTTCCAGGTGGACACCATTCCAATGTTTTTCTGGGTATCCTTTCTTCTTGCATTCGTCGTACATGCCCATACCAGTTTAATTACTTGTATCTTATATAATCTACTACCGGTATTGAATATATAATATTCATTTTTTCTCGTATAAGCGTTTTTTTTTATCTAATTCTAAACAATTTGCTGCTCTCCTCAAGAAATCCTTTGCAGATACAATAAATTCTTCTTCTTCTTCTTCTACTATAAGGTTTAGGCTATGCAGCCTTTTCCGGCGAAGTTAAAAGTGGAGTCCATCTTCTACGTGGTCGGCCAACATCTCTTGTTCCTCTGGGATTATACAGGAAGGTTCTTTTTGGTATTCTTTCGTTGTTCATTCTCATTAAGTGTTCTGTCCATTTCTTATTATTTTCGTTGATTTTATCTTCAATTTTATATATATTTAATTCTTCTCGTATAGTTTCATTCCTTATTCTATCCGCCTTTGTGCATCCTTTCACATTACGTAAAAACAGCATTTCCGCAGTCTGTATCCTGCTTTTATCCCTTGATTTCATTATCCAATTTTCACTTCCATACAACAAAGGAACAGCCATTGTTTTATATAATTTAAGTTTCGTATCTTTCCTTGTTTTCCGACCTAAAGTTCTTTTTATGGTTCCACACATAGCCTGAAATTTATTTACTTTATTTTCTGTATAAGTTATATCACATCCTAAATATTGGAAATGTGATACTTGTTCTATTATTTTGTTATCCAGTACAATTTTTGATCTAATTCCACATTTACCAATAAATGCCATTACTTTTGACTTATTTATTGATATTTTACAATTATATCTATTGGCTATTAATTTAAATTTATATGCTAACATTTGGAGCTCATTTTCAGATTCTGCTAAAAGTACATCATCAGCAAATAATAAAGCATTTATTTTATCTTTATTATCAATTAATATTCATTCATTAGTTAAAACCTTCTTCCATTCTTTTAGGATATCGTCCATATAAATAATTTCAACTATTAAAATATTGTTTCCTTTCTCCCTCCCCCGCCCCAAAAAAAGTATTGTTAAAGGTATACATGACAACAGTAATTATGAAAAACAAATAAAAATTTAACAGAGTATTTTGTATCCATAAATAAATATAAACATATAATATTGATAAGATGGCTTCACAAAGTAACTCTAAAAGTGCAATCGACTGCAAGAGATTTAAAAGAGGAAGATCTAGATCAATATCACGCAGCAGACATGGAGGGATCTGGAAGAAAAGGCGCACTGGAAAATATGGTAAAAATGTGAATTCTTTCAACTTTTTGAAGACTCTTAGAGCAAAATACAAGGGTTATCGTGTAAACCTTATTGCGAAGAAATGAGGACAGATGTGGAGATTTGCGAGGAAAAACAAGCATACATCAGAGAAGTTTACAAGGCTCAGAAGAAATGCAAAGAGGACAGAAAAGGACATCGTCGCAGTTCCAGTAGAAACAAATATCAATGCTCTTAAACAATTGAATGTATATACATTTACATAAAACAATCTAATTATTTACTAAACCCATTGATATGAAAATATTCCTTCTATTTATGTTTTCAAATTCTAAATTCATTAAGAATTCCTAATGTAAAATTCATGGTTTTATAATATTTGCTGGTATCCAAAATATCAAGTGAGCATTTCTTGATAGAGTAAAAGCTCATTATTCGCGAGTCAAAAAATTATGACTCAGTTCCTGTATTCGCGGATCCAGTCGGTATGTTATATCCTTTATCAACGCATCCGCAACTTTTTTCTTACTACAGGCACGTGCCAAGGTGACTTTTACAAAGAGCGATTCAAACCAAATGAACAAATTAATATCGAAATAAAAGAAACTTTATTGTCACTAAGCCTAAAGTTCGTTGTTAAAATCCACCAGCTGTTTCAATGTTAATGAATCAACTATACGATTCATAAAAAAATTCGAAGACAAAATAAGGAATTCTATCGCTGAACTCACAGCTGAATATCAATCTGAATTGGAAGACCTTTTAAAAGCGGCAAAACAGGAAAAAATTATTAACTTCTTTAAGCCCTTCCCTAAGCCTGACAGTAATAATTAATAGAAATTGTTCAAAATCTCTCATTAATTGATTTTATTTTGGAATCTTGGAACGTATCTTCTATATACCCACACAAATTACAATTCCATATTCGCGGAACATATCCCCCGCGAATAAGGAGCTTTTACTGCATTTGTCTTGTAAGCTCATGTTTTCCCTTAACAGAGATTTAGGCGCTCTTCCCCTACAGGGAAGAAATTGAACCATACTAATTTATTTAACTTTCACAGGGAAAGAACACTATGAGGTTTAATTTAATAATTAAATTAATGTTTTTATTACCTCACCTCATATCCTTTTTCTTCTATACTGCAGTTTCGGAGCTTATCTCCATCGTCAGTAGCCTCTGGTCGACCGGTGTTATGTCGTTTCTTGGCGGTTTCCTTCTTACTTCAGAAGTAAGAAGGAAACCACCAAGAAACGACATAACACCGGTCGACCAGAGGCTACTGACGATGGAGATAAGCTCCGAAACTGCAGTATAGAAGAAAAAGGATATGAGGTGAGGTAATAAAAACATTAATTTAATTATCATACTAATTTAGTTACACTTGTTTTCGTATAGATATCATTTGAGTGGTCCGTGGTTAGCGTTCCGTCTCATACTGACATTTAGGAAATCAAGGTAGTACGAGGACGGGAAAATTCGGTAAATTTTGTTTAGAGGCCTTTCATTCAGGCTTAAGGATATTTTACGAGCCTGTAAATCTTCAGACTCAGGACCCACGGCTTAAAGTCCCTCCCGGAGGACTTGCTCCTTGGATTTTTCCATCCTAAAAAAATTCATCGACCCTGGCCGGGGTTGAACCCACGATCCTCGGGACCAGAGGCAAGGAGTATAACCACTAGTCCACCGCAGCCGATTCTTTTACTGTATTTAATATATAAATTTGTTGAATGTGTGTTGTATTACTTCCCTATGGTTTAAATTAGAGATTTAATGCTGGATTTTAGTACCTTGCAGTTAAAAACGGCAGTTTTTTTTGGACATGGCCTTGGTACATCACAACGCTTCTCTGGAAGAAATTTCAAGGTAGGTTTCGGCATGCAATGGTTGACAGTTCCCTTGTAAATGCACTTGAGCTTCTCATTCCATGTTTATTCAAAACTGATCTCTCTACTTGCTATCGCTCGGTTTTTAAAATTTTCCTCGATTCTGTAAAAACCACTTCCCAACCTTGCATTGTAATATACTATTGTTCATACACTCGAACGTAGTAATCTTGCAAAGGGATCTTGGACCATATATGTCAGTCTCAAAATAAAACTGAAGTAAAAAAAAAAAGCTCTAGTGGCCACTTTGTTTTCTTACAACAAACTTGGTATATCGTCGGCTGGCAATCAAAACCTCATAACTCCATAATTGAAATAAATTAAGGAGATCGTCAGCTGGCAATCAAAACTTCATAACTCCATAATTGAAACAAATTCAGGAGAAAGAAGAAGGGTTGATTTTTAAGTCAAAATCTATTAATTTTAATATTAATTTCTGAAAAGTGTTATACCAGGGATGCTAGTTGTTGGGTCTGAGATTAGAGCAGACCAAACCTCAATATTCCTCCCCATTAGTTTTTCGGTTAATAGATGGCAGCAAAATCATCTTGGAATTATAACACTTTAACAGAACGCAGATGATGTCTTTGCTTATCAAATAATGTAAAAATCCAGATTTTACTCTTGAATTAAGCTATGAGGTTTTTATTGCTGGCTGATGATATACAATTTCATTATCAAAAGAAAGGCATATACCATAAAGTAGCAAAATCAGACCATTACAAATAGAGGCTTTACCTAACTCAAAATTTGAAAATTAATCTAGTAAATGTGCATTTAATTCTGGAAATGCATGCTATTATGCATTGCAGAGACTCTTGATGTCCCAACTCCTTTCAAAAAATGTTAAACTGAAAATATATAAAACTATTATTCTACCAGTTATATTATATGGATGCGAAACATGGACTCTGACTTTAAGGGAGGAAAGGAGATTACAAGTATTTGAGAATAAAGTACTTAGGAAAATTTTTGGACCAAAGAGAGATGAACAAACAGGTGAATGGAGAAGAATACATAACAATGAACTACATGGTCTTTATAGGAAGCCAGATATAATAAGAACAGTTAAGTCTTGTAGACTGCGATGGGCAGGATATGTTGCACATATGGGGAATGAAAGACTTGCATGGAAGCTTCTTGTAGGAAAGCCAGAGGGAAAACGCCCAGTTGGTAGACCAAGAACAAGGTGGGAGAAAAACATTAACTATTTGAGAGAAGTAGATTATACAGGGAATGATTGGAAAGCATTAGCTCAGGATAGGGATGTATGGAGAGCTTATGTCCGCGTGGCCATGAACCTATGGGTTCGATAGTGCCAGTGAGTAAGTAATCTAGTGCAGGGGCAGCTAGTCCTTAAGGGCAAAGGGGGCATGTATCCCTCTTATAATTTATTTATTTACTGATATTATTTAAAATGTTCTTGCAGTTTATCTAGTGTATATCCATAGTAATTCTGCCCGAGGGCAGGGCTTTCACTGCAATCATAGCATTTTCATGCTATGTTTTGCAGCTTCTACAATAATGTCTATCTTTGATGGATAACTCAATAAAATTTCTTACCTCATGAGGGATGCCTTAGACGTTCTGCCTGAGTGTGGAACAATTAACTTATAAACTATTAAATTAAAAGAAAATTGACTTAGGCTTTCACGGACAACCCTTGAGGATGCCAGATGCAGTCTCTGGCGAAACGTCGGGGAACTTCATGCCTCAAGACCACGGCCTACAGCGCAGAAATCTTCTTCAAGATCATCATAAAAGAAAATTATTTAAAAATACAGCAAAAGCTACTCTAGAATTAATAAATAAAATGAATCATATAAGTTTTATGAAATACACTAGAGTACTTACATAAGAAATGTTATTTTGTTATATCCTGGGGCTTCCTGACCTATTTGCAGAATCTGGTTCTCAATGTTATCCATTTTAGAATCTTATTATGTTCATGTTCAGGATCTTCCTGTCCTGAATCTTCCTATGTTTATATTCTCAATCTTTGTCTTTCACTTCCTTCTCTCCTCGTCTTTAAATTCTGGGTATTTTTGAAACTTTGTCCTGGTCTCCACATCTTCATAATCTGGATCTTTCTAACATTTTTCATATGTCTTCCTGGTTTTCTTTTCCTGAATTAAACTTTTCAATTTTCCTGGCCATGCAGCTTTCATGATATGGGCATTCCTGGTCTTCCTGTTCTCAGTCTTCCTATTCATTTTCATATAAGAATAATAAAAGTAGATTTAATATTATGCTCAATTCTAATTCTGGCCATAAATTCCTGTAAATATATGGAAAACAAAGTATTCTGTCATGAATAAATAAGGTGAATCCAGAGTCATCTTATCTCGTAACTTGTGTTATATTTGAACATGTTTCGATATGGCATGCATACCATCATCATTTTTCAGACTACTGAATTTTATGAGTATTTGAGAAAAAAGTTCTTAGGAAAATTTTTGGACCAAAGAGAGATGAACAGACAGGTGATTGGAAGAGACTTGCATAACAGTGAACTACATGATCTTTATGGGAAGTCAGATGTAATAAGAACAGTTAAGTTTTGTAGACTGCAATGGGCAGGACATGTGGCACAAATGGGGAATGAAAGACATGCATGGAAGCTTATTGTAAGAAAACCAGAAGGAAAATTCCCAGTTGGTAGATCAAGAATGATGTGGGAGAATAACATTAACTATGATTTGGGGGAAGTAGTTTATAGAGGGAATGATTGGAAAACATTAGCTCAGGATAGGGATGTATGGAAAGCTTATGTCCATGTGGCCATGAACCTATGGGTTCTATAGTGCCAGTGAGTTATTGAATTTTATGTTGTTGGCTCACACTCCATCTTTCGGCTGACCGAAGAACTTGTAAATCAAATCTTTTTCCCCAGGAATTTCAAAAAAACATAATCCTGATTTTGTTCTTCTGGATGTAGATCTTCTCTAGAAGAACAAAAACAGGATTACAAATTTTGAAATACCTGGGGGAAAATATTTGAATTACAAGTTATTTGGTCAGCCAAAAGATATTGTGGGAGCTGATAACAAATATTCAACAGTCTGGAAAAGCTGATGATGGTATGCATGGCATATTGAGACTTGTTCAAATAGAACACAACAAGTTATGAGATAAAGTGACTCCAGATTCACCTTATTTATTAAGAAGACCCTCATAATGTTACTTCCTATTGTAATTTATTAGCACAAGTGGAGACATATAACACTGAAAGGGTAAATAAATACAATTAAACTTTGGATAAAACCTATTTTAATCCAAATGCACTGACTGGAATGTCACATACATTATATTAATATATTATCACAGTAAAATGCATTTACCTTTTATTTTACTTTGGGTTTAAATGTCAATGAAATATTTATCGAAAATAACTCCAATTCATGTTTGTTTTGGAAGACTATATAAATTGTTAGTATTCTTTCAGAAAACTTAAAAAGCTCAAGCATATTAAAAAGTATGAAAAATTTACAATATTTAGAACTAATTATTTTTTGTCTTTTGATATCATGGATCTGAAAAATTTGCTTTATTGAGTATTTCTGTGAAGATATCTTGAGTTTACTATAAAAAACATAATTATAAGTGCATTAATCAAATATAACTACAATACACAAGCAAAATAAAAAAAAGTAACACTCCACCAACAACTGAAGGAGTTTCATATTAATTTAAAATATAAACAGTAAATTCAAGTAATGTGGACCCTTTTATTTTTTAAAAGAAAAATTAACCTTACATATTAAATTAATCTTATCAAATTTTATAAAACAATGGAGGTTCCAATACTACTATATGGATTGGAGTACAGGATATTAACAAAAAACGAGGAACGAAGAATAGAAACATCAGAAATGAGGTTTCTAAGGAGTGTGACAGGCTATACAGATCAAAAATGAAATGAAAATATATGAAGTGAACTAAATATCGTAAATTAATTAGTCATTTTTTACATCTTACCTGATATTTTATATTTCTTTAAACACGGGAACTAGTTTTCAAGAGAAAGATCTCTCTCATTTTCAACCGACATTATGACGGTGTGTAGAACTAGTTCCCGTGTTTAAAGAAACATAAAATATGAGGTAAGATGTAAAAAATGACTCATTAATTTATGAATTAAGAACCTCATAATGTTATTTCCCATATTTAACTATGAAGTGAATTAAATATATTCAAACTTTTGGATAGAATTGCACAATAGAGAGATGAATGGATGGACCACGTCAATAGAATGGATAACAATAGTATTCCGAAATAGATACTTCATTACAAACCACTAGGATGAAGAAATATTGGAAGAATCAGTAAAAGATGGACAATTCTAGCATGAGATCAGAACAGACCTTAAGGTCTAATTCTTGATGCTGATGATATTAAATTTATCACTTCTCACTAAAAGACAAATTTAATTTGAAGAGTAAAATATATACCTGAATTGAGATTTGATAAATTTAATATGTAAGATCAAAAATATGCTTCACTTAACACTTTGTGTTAACTCCCAACAAAATCTTCTTGTTAAAGAAGCCGCAGATGGTGTAGAACAAAAACTTCTTAGTCTTGACAAATGGGAATTCATACAAAGGAGAGAATTAATATGCTTTTGAATCAGGAGCCTGGTAGCTCAGTGGTCAGAGCACTGCTGTACAGAACCAGAGACATCAGGATCAAATCCCGTTTCAGGTGTATATTTTTCTCTTCAAATAGAAGAATGAATGCTTGAACTGGGAATCGAACCCTGGACTTCTGGCTCTAAGCACCAGTATGCTGTCCGTTACACCATTCATGACCTGATACAACCATCAACTTTTCTTCACTCTTATACAATTTTCAATTGTCTGAAGGCAGACAGCCAGCACTACCAACAATGCCAGATGACAGCTTCTATAGTCAGATTCAATCCAAGAAGTTACTGTATGTTTGGAATAGGGAACTGGGTTGCCATTTTAACAATATTTTCTTGAGAGAAATCCTTAAATAAAACTCAAGAATGCAACACAGCAGGTAGAGAGCTGTAAGTTGTAGAAAAGGATGTAAATGCAAAAATATCTAAATTTTTAAGAATTTTAGGGTTAATAAATTCTATCTTCAAGCCACAGTTAGTCCAAAAACATTCAAGATTTAAAGTGTATAAAACACTGGCTCTTCCGACTCTTTTGTATGGTAGCGAAGTATGGATGTTGAAACAAAGGATATACAGAGACTTAGATCTGCTGAAATGAGATACCTTTGGAGGACTGCAGGATACACACTACTAGATCACAAAAAAAAAAAATGAAGACATCTTAGAAGAATTACACATGGAACCTTTAGAAAACAAAATTTCTGATTATAAGTCAAGATGGATGCAACATGTTCATCGAATGGAAGATCACAGAATACCCAAAGAAATGTTAAGATATCAACCTGCAGGAAGAAGGAGACTAGGACGTTCACTCAAAAGACTTTTAGATGGTGTTTCTCTTGAGGCCAAAACAGGTCAACAAATGGCCTAAATTCGTGAATGTACTATGATGATGATGATGATGATGAAGTTGTAGCCATCCAAGCCACCCCCTCTTAAAGAAAAAAAGTTACCATTTGTCACTGAGCTCATGCAGACCTATACTAACCTGTGTGAAAGTGTCAACTCTCATATTTACTATAAAACTAGTCTGCATGCCGTAAAAGAAAAACAAGGTTTATTAAATGAATAGTACATAGATTTGGAAAAAGCACTGCTGACCTTGCCCCTCCTCCCCTCCCTAAACAAACAAATACCGTTATTATGAGTTTGGCAAATCTACCCTCTGTACATAAGGGGACACTGGCATAGCCCATAAGGTCTGTAGTAACTTCCTGGGTTGAATTAGAGTGTAATCAGAGGTATTTTTGATGAGAATTTTACATTACTTTAAAGGGGTAAAGCTTAATATTTCAATGTTATTTTTATTTTAACCTCAAAATATGGAACCTGTTAATATCATCCCCGATTGGCACATAGTAAACATTGATGCCAAGATCTCCTCAGGGGTCCCCATCTAGGGGACATGAGGATGGCGACCACAAGGTTCCCAAGCTGAGCAAAACATTGCTTCCACATACTTGTGTTTTGCTTCTTACTTTTATCTTATCTTGACCAATTCTTGTTTTTTCGACTCTGATGTTATTACAGCATTCGAGGCCTGTGAGATCTTTTCCTACATTCATTTCTCTCTATTAATCTAATTCTTACAACCTCGTGGGCACTCATCTTGATGGGTTAACCTTGTTATTGACATATTAGGTAAACAAGGAACTAAAAAATGCCCACAAAAGCTGCATGTACATCAGTGTAGCCCCATTGCAACTTATACACAATATGGATTCTTCTAAAGTGAAATAATCATAAATATGCAATGGATTGGTGTCATCAGATACATACGATGAAGATTGAATGAACATGTGGCAAGATTAATATTGGGAAGTAAACATTATGAGGTTATATCATTAATAGTGAGTGGAGAACATATTTTAATCGACTCACCTCATACATTTTCAAACTTCTTTGATACCGACGGTTTCAGACAATATCATGTCCTTCATCAGTCATGGCGTCCACTGATGAAATTCCGTGATTGTTGATTTCTTTAGTGACATCACCTCTTGTGCTGCCATCTTTTATTGGGATTATAAACTTTGTAATTAAATTTTTATCCACCGGAATATCGAAATTCATAGATTGATATTTATTCTTATGAATGAATATCATTTCCCAAATTGTCAATTCTAATGGTTTATCCAACTGTTTTAAAAGTTTTGCTTCTTTTTCAATTTTACGATGTTCTAGTAAACTATATGCAGCAATTGCTGATTTTTTAATTTCACAATTTTTAATATTTCTAAAATGTTCTTAAGTGCGTGTTTCTAAATTCCTTTTTGTTTTTCCTGTGTATACTTTGCTACAATCATTACAATTAATTTGATAAATTCCAGATTTCTTACTGTCTGGGATGTTGATTTTTTTATTGGTATTTAAAAGTTTTTCCAGACTAAATTTATTAATTGGTGCCAAAGTAATGTTGTATTTGTCAAATATTTTTTTCAAAATTTCCCATGTACTATTGGATGGTAAGTAATTTTCTTGAAATTCTTCTTTTCGTTACTAACCATTTGTAGGGTAGAGCATTCTTTAAGTTGTTTTATCTTTCTGAATTTCTTTAATTTGTTAGATATTATATTCTTATTCATCAGTGGACGCCATGACTGATGAAGGACATGATATTGTCTGAAACCGTCGGTATCAAAGAAGTTTGAAAATGTATGAGGTGAGTCGATTAAAATATGTTCTCCACTCACTATTAATGTGGCAAGATGTGAATTTATTGCATATCCTACCATGACTGATGTTATCAAGAATGTACTCGTACTGAATATAATAAGTTTGTTTACGATATTATATGTAATCATCATTCTTCATTACGTGTATCCAGCCATAGCTGATGACACGAGTCTATTGTATACTTATGCTATAAGTTGCAATGGGGCTGCATTTGAACATGCAGGTTATGTGGACATTCAAGGTGAGTGTCCACGAGATTAAAAGAAAGAGATGTAGGAAAGACACAAATTAACCGTTCGACCTCGAATATTCTAATACCATCAGGGTCAAAGAAAACAAGAGGTCAGGCAAGAGAGACTGGATAGGAAAGTAAAAGAGGGATCTGGTACTAGAAAAGGAAGAAATACCAGATTGGTTAAAGATAAAAGTAAGGAGCAAAACACAAGTAAGTGGAAGCAATGTTTTGCTCAGCTTGGGTACCTTGTGGTCGCCATCCACATATCCCCTAGATGGGGATCCCTGAAGGTGATATTATATGTAAAGTACACACAGTTCTAGATTAATTTTTTTTCACCAATATGTTAATTGTATGTTAACTTTGTATTAATGACTTACATATTTATTCATAATTAAGATATTTAAAAAATAATTCAGATTCACTTGAGTCTGTCTGTTAATAATAACAGAATAAATAAATTTGAAATGACACTATGACTAAGGTAGATCTTAAGGTCCATTTCACTTGAATGTGGACTTCAAAGTTAAAAAAAAAAGGTTCCACATTACCAGACATTCTTACAGTTCATAAGGGAAGATCTTGCTTAGAAATAAAATTATACATTTTATAAGAAAAATTGTTGTAACACCTCATCTCATATCCTTCTTAATAGACTGGTTTCAGGACCTTATTAGGTTCCATCCCCAGTACTTTGACTGTTATGTCATCTCAAAGAACCACCTCCTTCTCCCTCTGCTGGTAGACAGATAAACCTCCAAATCAAATCACTTTCCCAGGAATTTCAAAATCCATTAATTTTAAATAGGATAGTAGCTGCAGAAATGAAGTTATTAAGACCTTTAGTGGGATATACACATTATGACCACATGCATAATGAAGATATCCGTAAAGCTCTCAACGCACCAGCAATAACTGAAACCATCCAAATATATCTAATGAACACCTCCTTAGAATGCCAAACAATAGACTACCTCTGAAGCTATTCAACTACACACCCACAGGATGAAAAGACCCAGGAAGACCTAAAAAGCGATGAGGGATCAATTTCTATCCTGAAGTGGAACAGGCCAATGGCCTAATCCATGACTGTAATTGATGATAATTATTAATTTTTCTTTTTTGTTTTTTTTAATATAGATTTTTTTTTCCAAACTGTGAGGTCTTCAGGCTTTTCTATTTGCTTTATTAATTTAGCTTATCTTTCAATTTGATGTTTTAGAAAAACCTAAGAGCTCACAATTTGGGAAAAAATCTACATTAAAAAAACAAGAAGGAGAAATTAACAAATTTTGAAATTCCTGGGGAAAGTGAATTGATTTGGACGTTCATAAGTCTAACAACAGAGGAAGTAGGAGACAGTTCTTCAAGGCGACATAACAATGGTCATGAAAGCACTGGGGATGGAAGCTAATAAGGTTCTGAAACCAGTCTACTAAGAAGAAGGATTTGACTTGAGATGATACAATTCTTCTTAAATAAATTATACCTCATATTGTTAATTTCTAAAAAATCAAAATTATACATCTTGTGATAATCTTCACATTCAGCAAATGAACAAAACTAGAATCCCAAAGAAAATGAACAGGTATCAAGAGGAAGAAGGAAAAGAGGCAGATCTATAGACACCTGGAACAAATGGAATTAAGTGCTGAAAGCAGTAAAAAATTAAGAGGGAGAATGGGAAGAAAGATATGCATGGAGATTGAAGATCGGTTGATGAAAACTTGTAACGAGAAAGATGTTAATAATATCGTAAAAGTAAACTTTCTACTTGTGTCTTATATAATGCCATATTGAGGGATGAGATAAAAGTCAGATGAGACAAAGCCCGTATTATGAAAACTCTTTGACATACACTAATAATGGTCGACCAGGCTTTTATCACAATTATTTCCGGAATCTTCCTCATCAAATAAAATCTCTTGCAGGAAGACAAAGAGCAAGGCTTTAGTGAAAGGATTTACTTCAACTATGATGAGAAATGAAACAAATTTTACAATAAAGTTTTATTTGAATATAAAAATTATCTGTATTGATAAGTTAATAAATCCCTGGTCTCTTCTCTCATTCATTAACTGGTTAAAGTGTTTTATTAAAGCACTTATTTGCCATCTGGAAATCTTATTATTTGCAGATGATTTAACAATATGGGGAAATTCAAAAAGTAACACATAACACATAGTTGAGAGTTGGAAAACAGCTGCAGAAGAATAGATCTAAAAATTAATACTAAGAAAATGGATGTCTTGAAAAATTTCTAAAACCCACAATGATGACTTGACTATAAAGTTATCAGTCATAAGTTTACAAAAAATTAAAAAAATTACATATTTAGAAACAGTGATAAAAATTCAAATGCAAAAATACAGATTGAAATTAATAAAAGAGTAGAAGGGTTTATAATTTAACAAAACAAATTAATTGAACAATTTTAGGAAATATCACTATGAGTTTAAATTTAAAATAAATTCCTTTCCATCTCACTTCATATCCTGTCTTCTAATTAGACTAGTTTTGTAACTTTAGTGTTACATCTTCAATAGTTACATGACCAATGTTCTATTATCCAGCAGCACTGCTTCTTACTCCATCTGTTAGTGGACTGATGAACCTCTCAATCAAATAACTTCTGCAAGAAATTCAAAATTCATTAATTTTTCTTTTTTAGGTTTTTGAATGCGGATTTTCCCCAAACAGTGAGCTTAAAGAATTTTGAAATTCCTGGGGAAATTGATTTGATTGGGAGGTTCATCGGACCACCAACAGATGGAGTAAGAAACAGTGCTCCTGGACGACTGAACATCGGTCATGCAACTACTGAAGATGTAATCACTAATGTTATGAAACCAGTCTAATTAGAAGACAAGATATGAGGTGAGGTGGAAAGAAATTTATATTAAATTTTAAAACAAATTAATTTGGAATGTTCATATACCTATCGAGTAAAATGACATTGAATAAAAGATTTCAAACCAGTTTTAACATATGTATCTGACTTGTACATATACAAAGAAGGTACTGAGCAGGAACCGGGCTACAGGAATGAAATTCCTGCATAGAATACACAAGACAAGAAGAGATGACACAAAATGATGAAATTAGGAAGACACTAAAGGTATAAAAATTGTTGACATAGAGAAAAATAGATTAAACTGATTCTGAAGAGTATGGAAAAGGGAAGATTAATATAGAAAATGTTTAATCTTAAGGTACAAGGAAAATGACTATGAGGAAGCCCATAGGAAAGATAGATTAACGAAGTAAAGAAAAATTCACAAGAAAGAGGATACATATGGGAATTATTCAAAGGAAGATACAGAGATGAATGGAGGCATATTTTGAAATCAGTTTCCGAAAGGACATAAGAGGAAGATGATGATTATTAATTATAAGATTGAAAAACATCTGATTAACAGTCAAAATTTTACCTGATCAATATTTCTTAAAAACACTTAATTTTAATTTTTGAAATTCATCACAACCTTTAGCCTTGGTTTTAGACGAGGCTATTAACCCAGCCCAGTGTGTAAAGCTGTAACTGTATACAGCTGAATAATACTTGACAGGCATGTTCTCGTCGCGGGGGTGAACACTAAGAATCTTAGTGACTAAGTTCTGTCAAGGACCCAATCTCTTGGGGTATAACGAGGGCCCCTGCCCAAGCAAAAATATGGGTGAAGACCTCAACGATTGGATCGGCAAAAAAGAACAAGCTTTAATAAAAGGCAAAACAAGCTGATAAGGCAGCCCTCCACCTGGGGTTTGTACAGATGGAAGCATGTTCAAATGCTTTGAGGTGGCAGCCCCACCATTGGACTTACTCGGCAGCATCCGGTTACCTGCTACGAGGAAATATAAAAAAACTCGAACTCCCCAAAGTAATTAAATTAATATTAAGAAGCTAAAGCTGTTACTATGATTGAAAATAAGTATATTAAAGTACACTACTAAATTATTGTAATCAAATGGTAAAGAGAAAAATTTATGCCTGAACCGGGAATCGAACCCCGAACCTTCAGCTTTCCGTGCTGATGCTCTTAACCATTGAGCTAATCCAGGCTTCCTTCCCATCCAAGCATAAATCCTTCCTTTACCTTACTGTCTTGGTCCCACATTCAAATGCTATGAATCATCATTCAAAGCAATATTCGGACAGATCGAATGACGAACACCACAACAAAACTAAAGGATAAACGATTAGGAAAACTGGCAAAAGTGAACACAGGTACCTGGAATGTTAGATGCTTATTGTATAAAAAATAAATCTTAGAAAAAGAATTATGGACATCACAAATAGATTTAGCAATAATTAGCGAAACAAAAAAAAAGTTAAAAGGATCAGAAGAAAACAGGCCCATACCTTGAAGATGATGATGATGAAATGCATCACTAATTCTTTTATATAATTTTATTTTCTAATAAGATCTTCATTCATTAAAATATGAGTACATTTATTTTATTATGTTGGTGGATGCTTTTCCCTTTGAATTTTAAATTCATCAATACAAATATTTTTTTTTCATAATATAAACAAATATACACTTTTAGCACCACAAAAAATATAACATAAAAATTGATAAAATCAGATCTAAAAATGAGTTACTGCCAACTGTTTCAAAATTAAATTATATCATAATGTTTTGATTGACCAACTTCATATTTTTTGTACATTGTAAATTATTATTATTATAATAGGCACTTCAGGAATATAACTGCATTGAAATATGTAGATGCCTATGAAATGCAACAGCTGCCAATTTTGTTGTGACCACTTTAAACTACAAACAAGCTTTCAGTGGCTTCAAATAATTATAAAATGGAATGGAGGCTGCTTTTCACTAAGACATAGGGAATAAAAAATTACCTGGAAATCAGTCTTTAGCTACTTAATGGCATATTTATTTGCTGCCATTCTGAGAGAAAAAAAAAAACTGATAATATCCACATGTGACTGTGCTTTAGGAAAACTCACCTTAAGTCAAAATCAATTTTAATTTATAATTTAGGTTAAAAATATGAGTTCTGATAAAATTACCACTTAAACATCCTAGATTTTAAAATAAATATTAGCTAGAAGACATTCAAATTATAGCTTATGGCACCAAATAAATAGAAAATTCATCAACATAGTTAATGCCACTTTCTATGGTTCTAGAATTATCTTTCAAAATTGTTTATATTCTAACATAAAAGAAAAAAAAGTCCCTTCAGATATTTTTATTAATTTTTTTTGTATTTTTTATTAGTGTTGAAAATGTATATATAAAAATGAGCGGGAGTCTGTTTGTCTGTCCATTATGGACTAAAAATTACTTGACTGATATTAATTAGTTTTTTTTCCCCTCCCATCATTTTGAGAAACTAAAAAGATAACATAAAAGCAGAATAACGGCTTGTGAAATGAGATTCATGTGCAGAACAGCGGGTTATACCAGATGGGATCGGAAAAGGAACACCGATATCTTAAAAGAATTGAAGACTTTGCCAATTTTGGAATATATCAAACAGTACCAACTAAATCATATTTAAAGAGAAAAATGATACGCTCAGACCGGGACTTGAACCCGGGACCCTTGGTTTTCTAGTCCAAGTGCTCTACCATTTGAGCTACCTGAGCAAGTACCGATCTAAACGCAAATCCCTCTCTATATACGTTGTAATTCCCGCCCACCAAATGCTTTGAAGCCTTTGCTTCTATCTTTGCAAATGGCGGCTCCTATATTAAGAAGACATATTTGGGAATTATACATTACATTATAAATGCCAGTACGGCTATTTTCAATGTTTTTATTATTAATTTCATACATCTCAATGATGGATAAATCATATTTAAAGAGAAAAATTATACACTCAGACCGGGACTTGAACCCGCGACCCTTGGTTTTCTAGTCCAAGTGCTCTACCATTTGAGCTACCTGAGCAAGTACCGATCTAAATGCAAATCCCTCTCTTAATATAGGAGCCGCCATTTGCAAAGATAGAAGCAAAGGCTTCAAAGCATTTGGTGGGCGGGAATTACAACGTATATAGAGAGGGATTTGCGTTTAGATCGGTACTTGCTCAGGTAGCTCAAATGGTAGAGCACTTGGACTAGAAAACCAAGGGTCCCGGGTTCAAGTCCCGGTCTGAGCGTATAATTTTTCTCTTTAAATATGATTTATCCATCATTGAGATGTATGAAATTAATAATAAAAACATCGAAAATAGCCGTACTGGCATTTATAATGTAGTGTATAATTCCCAAATATGTCTTCTTAATATAGGAGCCGCCATTTGCAAAGATAGAAGCAAAGGCTTCAAAGCATTTGGTGGGCGGGAATTACAACGTATATAGAGAGGGATTTGCGTTTAGATCGGTACTTGCTCAGGTAGCTCAAATGGTAGAGCACTTGGACTAGAAAACCAAGGGTCCCGGGTTCAAGTCCCGGTCTGAGCGTATAATTTTTCTCTTTAAATATGATTTATCCATCATTGAGATGTATGAAATTAATAATAAAAACATCGAGTACCAACTAAATTGGAAACACCATCTTGAAAGAATGAGTTCAAATCGGATCCCCAAAGCTGTTTATAATTATATACCAAGAGGACAAAGATCTCTGGGCCGTCCTATGAAATGCTGGAGGGAAAATTTTCTATAGGATCGTAACAGGCCTTGGCCTAATACTTGGAAGGAAGAAGAAGAAGAATCATTTTGAGAAATTTTCTGAGACAATTAACATATCATATATTACCCTATGTACTGTAGGGCCGAAGCTTAAAAATTTTTTCGGAAAATTCCTCACCTGTCAGACAAATGTCAAGAATAAAAGAGTTGATGGCCGAAGAATTTCATCAGTCAGAATTATGGCTGAAGATGGTTGTGAGATCGTCTGAAACTATAGTATCGTGAAAAACATGAAGTCGATGAAGTGAGTTGTCAAAAAATGTTCTCTGATGAATTTAAATGTAAGGAAGTTTTAAGGCCCGAATGATTCCTGAACAACATCTGGCCATCATTATCATATTCATCTCTTTAGATTAATATGATGATCTTGTAGAAGATTTCCGGGCTGTTGGCCGTGGTCTTGAGGCTTGTAGTTCCCCAATGTTTCACCAGAGACTGCGTCTGGCATCATCAAGGGTTGTCTTGAGACTCTTGAATTTGGGAATCGTCTTATTGTCTCTATGACGCAGAAGAAATGTAAGTGATGAGAGCAGTGAGCCTTTTTCTTGCACAATTTCTCAAATTGTCGAATGTATCTGTTGATTTCCTCCCCGTAGAGGTGACTAATATATTGACTTAGGCTTTCACGGCCGGAGTTACTATGATGATCTTGTAGAAGATTTCCGGGCTGTTGGCCATGGTCTTGAGGCTTGTAGTTCCCCAACGTTTCACCAGAGACTGCGTCCAGCATCCTCAAAGACAGCCTTTGAGGATGCCGGACGCAGTCTCTGGTGAAACGTTGGGGAACTACAAGCCTCAAGACCATGGCCAACAGCCCGGAAATCTTCTACAAGATCATCATAGTAACTCCGGCCGTGAAAGCCTAAGTCAATATATATTTAGATTAAGTTTAGGATTAGGAATTCTCCTGGCACTTCATTACCAACATTATGTATCATATATCATCGGTGCAGCATAGCTCCGCCTTCCAGAACTGGATTACAATAATGCCAATGTCAAGAGAGAATACCAGAAATGTTGTAATGGCAACCTGATGGCTTTGAATATATAAAACAATTTTTTTCACTTAATTTGTGATTCCCTCAGCACAGTCACACATTTAATTGTAGCTTGGTAAGTATTTTAAATTAATCTTACATTAAGAAAAAATAGTAGAAAGGATAGTTAATAATCTGACAAGATGGACATACAAACACTTAAAACTTAGGAACTGTTTTTATCAGGATACAATGTTTATAAAGCTGCAACAAATAGAAAAGCAAATAGTTATTCAAAAATGTTATGCCACCACCCCATTGAATGAATCTCTTGACAGACATTTTCAGAAGTATAAAATTATTTTATCCATAGTGAACAGAACTGCACATGTTTTCTTTATATTTACAGTATTAGAAAGCTTGGCTTTGGTTTTACTTCAGTTCTAATACAATAAAGTTAAAGATTGCAGTATTAAAAGATCTTAATTTATAGGAAATAAAATGAGTCTGTCGCATCTTACCTCATAAAAGTGAGTTCTTTTAGGAACATGTTTCAACACACACTTGTGTTTTATCTTCAGTTTGTCCAGACTGTTTATTTAAGTTGTCAGCCCTGGATGTCGACTCCTACTCCATCTTTTGGGGATCCAAAGAACTTGCAGATCAAATCCCTCTCCCTGGGAATTTCAAAATTCATGATTCTATCTGTTCTTCTGAATGTAGATCTTCTCCCAAATGGTGAGTTATTTAGTATTTTTCGTTTTAATAAATTGGTGTTTACAAAAATGTTATGTTTTTTTTCTGACCAAATGTAAGCAGCTACTGCAGATTTTTCTCAGCGCACTTTATCTGGTATATTCCTGATTTTTTTGCCATCATCAATCTTTTCATTTTTATTGGTTATTAGTTCATTTATGCTGTAAACATGTTTTGGTGCTTATCTGTAGAGGGTGGATTTCTGCATATTTGCATGTTTTATTCATTCAAAGATAAACATATGCATGGAAGAGCAAAATGCGTTTCATGTCATTTGGAATCTATTGGCAAAATTGTATAGTGCATATAAATGCATATTCACGGGATTAGCGCATTTTCACTAATATGTACTTTTTTCTCTATTTAATATTAAAATATTAGTTTGTAACCCCATAAAATGACAAGTTTCTGCTTTATTGCCATGTTTTTGTAAATGAAGACAATCTTATTTTCATAGAAAGCCAGCATCCCTATTTTGCATTTTCACACAATAATGACAATGCCGAGCAGGGGAAGATCTAGGAAGATAGTTAAATGATTGTTGATTTATATTTCATATTATAGACAAGATTAATGAAAATGACACTATAAAATACAATTAGGAGTGAAAAAATAAAAATATTACAATTGTTGCTTCATAAAAAATAAATAAAATGTGAGGAAATAGTGTATTTTACTATAAGAAGAAAATTTATTTTTGTGCATATTTTTCTATTTTAAGAGCATATTTTCAACTTTTTTGCTGCATAGTTGCATGCATATATTTATGGTTTTAGTGTATATAAATCCGCCCTCTACTTATCTGATATTACATTTTTTAAAAATCTTTTGGAATTTATTATGTGCCCATGGATGATATGTGAATTTCCTGTATTTTTTCATTTGGTTTTTTTGTAGTAGCTGCTCATGTTTGGTCATAAAAACATAAAATTGACGTGAACACAACTTTATTAATAAATTAATGAGTCATTTTAACATCTTACCTCATATTTCATGTTTTATCAAACACGGTAACTATAGTTTTCAAATGATCTTGTCATTCATTTTCAACCGCCATTATGACTACCGGATATTCGTTGGAATCTCCCTCTATAACGTTGCCATCTGGTGTTGATTTGACGAACTTCGAGATATCGTTGCCATCTGGTATTGATTTGATGAACTTCGAGATGAGGTCACGTTCATCCGGAATGTCGAAATTCATAGATTTAAATTTGTTCTTCTGTATAAATCTATGAATTTCGACATTCCGGATGAACGTGACCTCATCTCGAAGTTCATCAAATCAATACCAGATGGCAACGATACCTCGAAGTTCGTCAAATCAACACCAGATGGCAACGTTATAGAGGGAGATTCCAACGAATATCCGGTAGTCATAATGGCGGTTGAAAATGAATGACAAGATCATTTGAAAACTATAGTTACCGTGTTTGATAAAACATGAAATATGAGGTAAGATGTTAAAATGACTCATTAATTTATTAATTAAGAACCTCATAATGTGTTTCCCAATTTTAACTTTGAACAACTTTATTAAAACAGTTAGAAAATACTAAACTCACAATTTGGGAGAAGATCTATATCCAGAACAAAAGGGATATAATCATAAATTATGAAATTCACGGGGAGAGGGATTTGATATGCAAGTTCTTTGGAACACCAAAAGATGGAGTAGAAGTTGACATCCAGGGCCAACAACTTAAAAATAAACAGTTTGAACAAGCTGAAGGTGAAACAAAGTGTGTTTTGAAACATATCCTAAAAGAACTCAACTTTTATGAGGTAAGATGCAACAGACTCGCCTTATTTATTAAGAAGATCCTCATAATGTTACTTTCTATTGTAATTTTATAATTCTTTATTTATTACAATGAAAATTATTATTAAAAGAATGGGATGTGATAGTCCATTCAATTTAAATATCAAAAACTACCTTGATAAGTCTCAAATCTCATCTCCCTTCTAATTAAACTACATTTCAATAAAATAAATAATAGAAATGTAAGAAAGCACTTAGGAAATCATTTAGCTGCCATATTCTATTCTACCAACTTTTTTGTATCTGAACCTGACTATACAATAAAATAAGTTAAAATATACCATCATACTAGATATTGTGGCGAAGAAGGACCTGCTGAAGATGGAACGGATGTTCTGAAAGGCCTACAGGCATAAAGAATACATATTTTATAAGTTGAGGACGATGGACCTTACCTAAGAAGGTATATTTTAACTTATTTTATTTTATGACTCTCCACCTCAATGGTTTTAACAATGAATTTTATTAGTACTGACTATACAAGATGTTAACAGCATAGATTTTAAAATTTTAAAATAGTGAGAGATGCTAGATCCAATTTAATTTGTAAGGCTAACAACTCAAAGTAAATTGTAGGCTTGAACAGCTTAGCAATAATGGTCTATAAAGCTAGAAAGAACTTTCTATGTCAATGCTCTTCCATCTGAGCATTGACATAGAAAGTCAAAGGTCCTGGGTTCAAACCCCAGTCTAGGCGTATATTTTTCTTTTCAAATATAATTTGTCCATCATTAAGGGTGTTTAAAAACGAATAATATTAACATAGAAAGAACTGTTGGATTGTAGATGAGTATAGAGTTTCAACTATAAAGGAAATATAACTATGAGGTTTAATTTAAAATAAAATTCGGTGTAGTCACACTAACAAGAGAATTGTCAACCATTGCATGCTGAAACCTACCTTGAAACTTCTCTCAGAGAAGCATTGTGATGTACCAAGGTCGTGTTCATAAAAATTATATGCTATTTTTAACTGTAAGACACTAAAATCCAGTGCCAAATCACTCATTTAAACTACATAGAAGTATATTTGAAGAGAAAAATTTTCGCCTAGACCGGGACTCGAACCCGGGACCCTTGGCTTTCCGGGCCAAGTGCTCTACCAACTGAGCTACCGAGGCAAGTTACGATCTAGATGCAAATTTTTCTCTTATGTACGTTGTAATTCCCTCGCGCCAAATGCTTGAAACCATAGCTTCTATCTTTGCAAATGGCGGCTTCTTAGTTAAGAAGACATTTATTGGGAATTTAACACTACTTTATAGCCAGTAGGGCTTCTATTGACGATTTTATTAAAATAAATAGTTAAATAAAATCGTACATAGAAGTAATACAAGTTCTGATTTGGTGGACTGGATAACCATCACAAAGAAGAAAAGGATGTAAATGAAAAAAAAAAATCTAAATTTTTAAGAATTTTAGGGTTAATAAATTCTAACTTCAAGCCACAGTTAGTCGAAAAGCATTCAAGACTAAAAGTGTATAAAACACTGGTTCTTCCAACTCTTTTGTATGGTAGCAAAGTATGGATGTTGAAACAGAAGGATATACAGAGACTTAGATCTGCTGAAATGAGGTACCTTCAGAGGACTGCAGGATACACACTACTCAAAAAAAATGAAGACATCTTAGAAGAATTACACATGGAAATGGGGCAGGCCGTAGCATAGTGGTTAAGGCACTGCGCTACAAGCCGGAAAGTCGAGGGTTCGAGTCCCGGTGATGTCAGGATTTTTAAACTGACCCAAACCTTCTGGCGGCACTATGACCCTCGGGTCGACTCAGCCTCTAATGGAAAGAGCACCAGATGCTTGTTCTGGGGGTAAAGGCAGCCGTCACACAGGGCTGACATCAAGTGCTGATTGTCTAGAAAAGTGGGAGCCTTAACCTCCCACTACCCCAAGGGCCTCCCGAGGCCTGTAGTGGGATTGCTTTACTTTACCTTTAGAAAACAAAATTACTGATTATAAGTCAAGATGGATGCAACAAGTTCAACGAATGGTAGATCACAGGATACCCAAACAAATGTTAAGATATCAACCTACAGGAAGACCAGGACGTCCACTCAAAAGACTTCTGGATGGTGTTTCTCTTGAGGCCAAAACATGTCAACAAATGGCCTAAATTCGTGAATGTCCTATGATGATGATAACCCTCACAACTGCTACCTGTGCTATGCCCTGCCTCACTCAACTCCACTCTACTTCATGCAGGGATGTCCATCAGCTTTGCACAGTTAGTTGCCATTGCTGGATTCTGACATCGATTTCTGAGCCTTGCAGTTA
Source organism: Diploptera punctata (assembly GCA_030220185.1). Classification (NCBI taxonomy): domain Eukaryota; kingdom Metazoa; phylum Arthropoda; class Insecta; order Blattodea; family Blaberidae; genus Diploptera; species Diploptera punctata. The sequence goes on from JASPKZ010008385.1 coordinate 1,845,339, forward strand.
AAAATGCCAGATATTTTTTTGTACATGGCCTTGGTACATCACAACACTTCTCTGGTAGAAATTTCAAGGTAGATTTAAGCATGCAATGGTTAACAGTTCCCTTGTTAGAAAGATTAGTGACTTAAAGACAAAGTAGTTTACATATACAGTAAAAGCTCCTTATTTGCTGTTCCCTTATTTGTGTTTTCATTATTCACGGGTTAAAAAATTGCGACACACTTCCTGTATTCGCAGCTAAAAATTTCTTTATTTGTGGATTCAGTCAGTATATTAGTAAGGATTAGTATCCTTTATTAACACAACGGCAACTTTTTTTACTGCAGGCACATGTCAAGGCGGCTTTTACAAGGAGTGATTCAAATCAAATGGGCAAATTAATATCAAAGTAAAACAAAACCTTATTGTCACTAAGCCTAAGGTTCATTGTTAAAAGCCACCACCGTTATGTCTGTTGATAAATGCTGCCCTTGCCACAATCAGCGTTTTATTGTTTCAACTTGGCATTCGTTGCAATAATTTTTATTGAATAACATGCATCTCTTCTGCTTTGTTGCCAATTTATATTGTTGAGTAAAAGTCGGCTAAGGTGGACTAGTGGTTATGCTCCTTGCCTCTGGTCCCGGGTTCAAACCCGGCCGGGGTCGATGGATTTTTTTAGGTTGGAAAAATCCAAGGAGCAAGTCCTCAGGGAGGGACTTTAAGCCGTGGGTCCCGAGTCTGAAGATTTTCAGCCTCGTAAAAAATCCTTAAGCCCGAATGAAAAGGCCTCTAAGCAAAATTTACCGAATTTTCCCGTCCTAGTACTACCTTGGTTTCCTAGATGTCAGTATGAGGCGGAACACTGACCACGGACCACTCAAATGACATCTATACGAAAACAAGTGTAACTAAATTAGTATGGTTCAAATTCTTCCCTGTAGGGAGAGAGCGCCTACATCTCTGTTAAGGGAAACATGGGCTTACAAGAAGAAGAAGAAGAAGAAGTAAAAGGAAAATTGTTAAAATCTCTCATTAATTGATTTTATTTTGGTACCTTGGAACGTATCCCCTATATACCCATACAAATCACCATTTCATATTCGCGGTTTCTGTATTCACGGGATATTTACAGAACATATCCCCTGCAAATAAGAAGCTTTTACTCTATTTCTGGGTTTAACTTCCAGTTGCTAGTCTATACCTTGTAATATCTCCATTTTAAAATTTCTTATACCTGGAATGAAATTATCACATCCCATATTCAAGCTATAATTTATTTTAGTAACTAATGACTATTGCACAATATATTCCTTATAGCTTCGTAAGGCTTTAAGCTGCTTTTTTAGTTGCTTTACCAGATCAAATGGTTGAACAAGAATTGATATTTCTTTCCCTACGGCATTTAAACGATCTTTCACCTCACCATCTTTAAAGAACAAGTTGAGAGGTCGTCCATTGATTTCAGTTATTACCCAATTGGTGAGCGACAGTCCATCACATGTCTGCGCCTTTGGAGACAGACCATGGCAAGCAGCAAGACCTCCTGGTACCACATCACGAATTTCTGCTGTGTTCCCCTCCTGAGTAATGCCAAGACTCTGTCCATCAACCTCACGACGTATGGCAAACACTCGCCCAAAAGGAACTCGTCGTATCACAAATTCAACCTAACAATTAATCATTTCATTGAAGTCTCCAGGATGTACTCTACAGAGTGCTTGAAAAACACACTATAATTTGTAAATAAAATTAAGTTCATATTTTAAACATATACATTTTTCAAAACACTGAATCTTCAACTTCTGCAAAACAACCCGTAAATTAATGAGTCATTTTTTCACATCTTACCTCATATTTTATGTTTCTTTAAACACGGAAACTAGTTTTCAAGAGAAGGATCTCTCACATTTTCAACTGATATTATGACCCATATTTAAGTATGAATTTTGCAAAACAAACTTAGATGGTTGGTCACTTTGATTGACAAAATAATAACTAAACAAATAGGAAAGCCTGAATAAGTAGACTAGGTAAAAATAGACCCAGAGGAAGACCACAAAAAATATGGGATGACAGTATACGAGAACTTCTAAGGAACTGGAACGTGACATTGGAAAAGGCCAAGATGATGTCATTGCCCCAATACTACTGCACTAACTCCAAATTCATAGTTTTGAGATATTGAGGAAAAACACTTTTGAATTATAAAATTACAGTAGGAAATGAGCCCTCCATGGTATCTTTATCTTGTCGTGGTGGAGTGGCTTGCGCGCTTAAATGATCCTGAGAGCTATGCCGGCGGTAGCATTGCTGCTGATAGGGTTACCCATGCCAGACTGGTTGAAGGTGATAAGCCAGATGAAAAAAGTACCTTGGTCGAAAGAGTGACAATCTTTCACCGTAAAAATACAACCGTCTAGAAATGCAGACATGGGTTCAACTGGAGAGCATATGTCCGCACGGCCATGAACCTACGGGTTCGATAGTGCCAGTGAGTGAGTAAGTAAGTAACATTATGAGGCTCTGTGTAAGTCTGTTGCATCTTACCTCATAAAAGTTGAGTTCTTTTATGACATGTTTCAAAACACTTCTGTTTTATCGTCAGCTTGTCCAGACTTGATTTTTAATTTGTCTGCTCTGGATGTCGAATCCTACTTCATCTTTTGGTGGTCCAAAGAATTTGCATATCAAATCTCTCTCCCCAGGAATTAAAAAAAATTCATGATTCTATCTCTACATCCAGAAGAACAGGGATAGTATAATGAATTTTGAAATTCCAGGAGAGAGGGATTTGATATGAATATTCTTTGGACCACCAAAAGATGGAGTAGGAGTCGACGTCTAGGGCCAAAACTTAAAAATCAACAGTTAGGACAAGCTGATGATGAAACAGAAGTGTTTTGAAACATGTCCTAAAAGAAGTAACTTTTATGAGGTAAGATGCAACAGACTCACCTTATTTATAATTTGAAATGATTTAAACAAACATTGCAAATATAGATTTGAATTGATCTTTCATATATTACTTACTTACTCACTGGCACTATCAAACCCTTAGGTTCATAGCCACACGGACATAAGCTCTCCATACATCCCTAACCTGAGCTAATGCTTTCCAATCATTTCCTGTATAATCTACTTCCCTCAAATCATAGTTAATGTTTGAGCCTTTGGCATTGGTTCCCTGAAGTAGTCCCCGCCCGGAGAACCGAATAGGGGACTATTTGACCTCTGGAAAATTTTACCCCAGTTGAACCCATGTCTGCATTTCTTGACGGTTGTATTTTTATGGTGAAAGATCGTCACTCTTTCGACCAAGGTACTGTTTTTTCGTCTGGCTTATCACCTTCGACCAGTCCGGCATGGGTAACCCTATCGGCAGCAATGCTACCGCTGGCATAGCTCTCAGGATCATTTAAGCATGCAAGCCACTCCACCACGACAAGGTAAAGATACCATGGAGGGATCTTTCATATATTTAGTCAGATAATTAGAAGATAGTGCTGTACAGAATTATATAGAACAGATACTGTACTTTCACACAGCAATATCATCTCAAAAAGTGATTTTTTGGATTAGTGCATTATTGTACTGGACAACGATATTTTAAATAGAAAGGATGGAAGGCTCTCTATAAACCCTAATGTCTACTAAGGTACAAGGGGGCATGCTGTAGCATAATTGGTTAAGACAATATGCTACAAATTGGAAGGTTGAGGATTTTTAAACTGACCGAAATCTTCTGGCAGCACTATGACCCTGGGGCTGACTCAGCCTCTATTTGAAATGAGTGCCAGATGTTTGTTCTGGGGATAAATATGGCCATCATTGCAGGCTGACAACCCAGTTGACATAAAGTGCCGATTGTCTAGAAAAAGTGGGAGCCTTAACCTGTTATTACCTCAAGGGCTCCCTATGGTCTATAGTGGAATTACTTTTCTTACTTTACTAAGGTACAAGAAACAGAGGACGAACTACAAAGAATGCTATATAAACTAAATGTAATATAAAAAAGATACAACATGGAAATATCATCAGAAAAATAAAAAACAATGGCCTTCAAGGGTGCTCATCTAGTTCGGACAAAGATAATATTAGAAAATAAACCAATAGAACAAGTGGTAAGATATAACTTCCTAGGCTGCAAAATATCATACACAGTGGAAACAGATATAAATAACAAACTAAATAAGTTTAATTATATAACAGGAACACTAAAAAGAACTTTGAAAAACAAAGCCAGCTAAGAGTCTATAATGAAATTATACAAGACAATGGCAGTGCCTATTATTACTTATGGATCTGAAACATGGACAGTGACAACACAACAAGCTGCTGAAATGAGATTCCTCAGACCAATAGCAGGACATCAAAGAACAGACAAAAAACATAACACAGAAATAAGACAACAACTAAAAGTAGAGGAATTAAACACAACTATAGTGAAATACATAACAAATTGGAAAGAACACTTAGCACGGATGACTGAGAATAGAATACCAAAAGCAGCATATAGCTATTCACCATGAGGAAGAAGATAATTGGGGAGACCATAGAAAAGATGGAAATAGCAGCAATTTGGAGCCTTAACAGGCTAGTAAATAAGCCTAAACTGTGAAGAAGAAGAAGAAGACTAAGGTATAAGAGGACTGATTAAATAACTATAACTAATAAATGAATTGAATTTACTGAAATATTCATTTTCATTTTATGTATTTTTTTCATTTGTATTATCAAAATAATACATAATAATTAAATGAAATAATACATTATTGCAAGTAAAAGTGAATCCACTGTACCCCAAATGGTATAATATGGAGGAAACTACTATTTGTAGGGAAGTTAATAATTCAAACGATAAGGGAGTTAATCCCCTACAGAGAGGACTTTACAGGTGTGGTGAACCAATCCCTTTATGAGAATAAACCCCAAATAAAATCTAGAAGGCTATGGACTAATCGATCTGAACTCTGAACTTTAAAGCAGATTCAAAAACCAAATGATTTTAATCAGATTATATTTTAAGATGACCTCAACATTGGAATATGTATGGAGGAGGAAGGTAGAGGAGAGAGAAGAATAGGCTAATATCCGTAAGTGCTGGTAAAAAGTTGAAAGCTGTTCGCCAAGAAAGGAAGAAAGACAAACCTGGGGCATTTGAAAAAAAAAAAACACAAAACTAGTCTAATTAGAAGATAGAATATGAGATGAGATAATTTTATTTTAAATTAAACCTCATAGTGACATTTGCTATAATAGTTGAAGTAATTTTACTTTCCAATAGCAAAACTCAACTATCATGGTACAAATATTAATTTCCAAAGCTGATTAACAGCATTTTTACTATAATAATATACATTATTTTGTTACCAAAGGAAAACAGAAGATTTAAATAGTACTATATGTGGTCTTGGGGTAGCGTGCTGCCTTGTCACGCAGCGGGCCCGGGTTCGATTCCCGGTCGGGGCAGTTTTTCTGAGAGAGGTTTTTATCGGGGTTTTTCTTCACCTGTGAGACAAATGTCAGAAAAACTTTAAGGCCCAAACGGTCCCCGAAATCATATGGCCATCATCATCATCATCATCATCCTTCACAGGTGTGGAAAACAACGGGAAGCTACCACACCTACAATTCCCTAGTAAAGCTGCAAGCATAGCATGAAAATGCTATGATTGCAGTGAAGGACCTGCCTTTGGGCAAAATTACTATGGGTGGATGTAGAAGAGAAAACTCACGTATAAACTTGTGGCTCCTCGGATAAGTTTCTGTGCATCAGCAGCATTCTGTACAAGGATACCTCCCACACTGAGCAGCTGATCACCAATATGTAGTGCGTTGTACAGCATAGGGTGTTCACGCTGCTTCCAACCTGTTATCCTGTATATCAAAACCAATTAAAAGCATGTCGAATCAGTTATCACGTAATCGGTTTTCATGAGAAGAGTGCATCCTTTTCTAGATCCTATATGTAAAATCAAATACAGACCCCTGGGAGGCCAGTCACACATGCTGATAATTGTATCGTAGAAAAAGTCTTATATTTTATTTATAAATAAGAATTTTATTCCATTTATATGGACAGACCCTTGCTCTTTATCATATACATGGATAGAATACTTCAAGATTGGCGACAGATGAAACATGGTTCTATTCAAATTAATAGAAACCTAAAAATAGACTACCTGCTTTTTGCAGATGATTTGGTTTTAATAACTCCCACAGGAACAGATTTACAGTACAGTAAAAGCTCCTTATTCGGGGGTTAAAAAATTGTGACACAGTTTCTGTATTTGTGGCTAAAATTTCTTAATTCTTTGATCCAGTCGGTATATTAAAAGGAATAGTATCCTTTATAAACGCATCGACAACTTTTTTTACTGCAGGCACATGCCAAGGTGTCTTTTACAAAGAGTGATTCAAACCAAATGGACAAATTAATATTACAGTGAAACAAACCTTATTGTCACTATTGTTGTTAAAAGCTACTGCAATCGTATTTCATGCGCCACTATGTCCGTTATAAATGCCACGATCAGTGTTTTATTGTTTCAAATTGTCATTCGTTGCAATAATTTTGATTGAATAACATGTGCTCTTCTGCTTTGTTGCCAATTTATAATGTCGAGTAAAAGGAAAGAAAATTAGTTCTGAAGCTGAAAAATGTAGTGTTGCCGCTTATAGTTATAATAGAAATAATCAATTGAGTTGGTGTTTACTTGATGAAAATCCATATTTATTAATTAAATAAAAATAAAACATAGTTTTATTTGATTTTCATATTTATTATATAATTCAGTGACAGCTGTTTCGGTACACTGTACCTTCTTCAGACATGTTAACAAATTATGAATTGTGTTCCAACTGATCTAAGCAACAATACAACAATATTTATTTAAATTTTTAAATTTAACAAAGGGGATTCATTCAAATCAAGTTGAGAATTTAACAGTTTTTTACTACTTTTAAACTTATTAAACTAAAAAACTGTTAAATTCTCAACTTGATTTGAATGAATCCCCTTTGTTAAATTTAAAAATTTAAATAAATATTGTTGTATTGTTGCTTAGATCAGTTGGAACACAATTCATAATTTGTTAACATGTCTGAAGAAGGTACAGTGTACCGAAACAGCTGTCACTGAATTATATAATAAATATGAAAATCAAATAAAACTACGTTTTATTTTTATTTAACTTATAATAGAAATGCTTGACTGTTTACGCATTGGCAAGTCGTTTATATTTGAAGAGAAAAATTTTCGCCTAGACCGGGACTCGAACCCGGGACCCTTGGCTTTCCAGGCCAAGTGCTCTACCAACTGAGCTACCGAGGCGAGTTACGATTTAGACGCAAATTTTTCTCTTATGTACGTTGTAATTCCCTCACGCCAAATGCTTGAAACCGTAGCTTCTATCTTTGCGCGAAAATTTTTCTCTTCAAATACAATTTATCCTTCTATGAGAAGTGTTAAATTAATAATAAAATCATCAATAGAAGCCCTACTGGCTATAAAGTAGTGTTAAATTCCCAATAAATGTCTTCTTAACTAAAAAGCCGCCATTTGCAAAGATAGAAGCTATGGTTTCAAGCATTTGGCGCGAGGGAATTACAACGTACATAAGAGAAAAATTTGCATCTGGATCGTAACTCGCCTCGGTAGCTCAGTTGGTAGAGCACTTGGCCCGGAAAGCCAAGGGTCCTGGGTTCGAGTCCCGGTCTAGGCGAAAATTTTTCTCTTCAAATATAATTTATCCTTCTATGAGAAGTGTTAAATTAATAATAAAATCATCAATAGAAGCCCTACTGGCTATAAAGTAGTGTTAAATTCCCAATAAATGTCTTCTTAACTAAGAAGCCGCCATTTGCAAAGATAGAAGCTATGGTTTCAAGCATTTGGCGCGAGGGAATTACAACGTACATAAGAGAAAAATTTGCATCTGGATCGTAACTCGCCTCGGTAGCTCAGTTGGTAGAGCACTTGGCCCGGAAAGCCAAGGGTCCTGGGTTCGAGTCCCGGTCTAGGCAAAAATTTTTCTCTTCAAATATAATTTATCCTTCTATGAGAAGTGTTAAATTAATAATAAAATCATCAAGTCGTTTATGTCTATATCATGCTATTTCAATCAATTGTACGATTCATCAAGAAATCCGAAGACAAAATAAAGAATTCTATCGCTGAATTCACAGTTGAATATCAATCTGAATTCAAAGACCTTTTAAAAGCGGCAAAACAGGAAAAATATTCTAACTTCTTTAAGCCCTTTCCTAAACCTGACAATAAGTAGTAGTAGTCTAATGCCCATTAGCTTGGATGTGTTCCATTTGCTTCTTGCTTCCCAATAGAGTCCTGCCAGAGTTCTTGTAGGTGACATCTTCAGAGCCTCACAATTAGCTAGATGACCTTTTTCAAAGTTAAAATTGGGAAACACATTATGAGGTTCTTAATTAATAAATTAATGAGTAATTTTAACATCTTACCTCATATTTCATGTTTTTCAAACACGGTAACTATAGTTTTCAAATGATCTTGTCATTCATTTTCAACCGCCATTATGACTACTGGATATTCGTTGGAATCTCCCTCTATAACGTTGCCATCTGGTGTTTGATTTGACGAACTTTGAGATATCGTTGCCATCTGGTGTTGATTCGATGAACTTCGAGATGAGGTCACGTTCATCCGGAATGTCGAAATTCATAGATTTAAATTTGTTCTTCTGTTTAATTTTAGGAAGTTATATTTTGAGGTTATTTTAATTATATTATTTTTGGTCTGGACATCTTACCTCAATATTAATGTTGATTTGTTCTTGGACATGTTTCAAAACAATTCTCTGTTTTATCTTCAGCTTTCCCAGACTGGGAATCAACATTAATATTGAGGTAAGATGTCCAGACCAAAATTCTGTATAAATATTTTCTCCCAAACTGTCAAATCCAAAGGTTTTTCCAAATGCTTTAGAAGTTTAGCTTCTTTTTCAATTCTATGACCTTCCAACAAACTATGTGCTGCAATAGCTGATTTTTCAATTTCACCATTTTTAATATTTCTAAAGTGTTCCTTTGTGCGAGTGTCGAAATTGAAAAATCAGCTATTGCAGCACATAGTTTGTTGGAAGGTCATAGAATTGAAAAAGAAGCTAAACTTCTAAAACATTTGGAAAAACCTTTGGATTTGACAGTTTGGGAGAAAATATTTATACAGAAGAACAAATTTAAATCTATGAATTTCGACATTCCGGATGAACGTGACCTCATCTCGAAGTTCATCGAATCAACACCAGATGGCAACGATATCTCAAAGTTCGTCAAATCAACACCAGATGGCAACGTTATAGAGGGAGATTCCAACAAATATCCGGTAGTCATAATGGCGGTTGAAAATGAATGACAAGATCATTTGAAAACTATAGTTACCGTGTTTGAAAAACATGAAATATGAGGTAAGATGTTAAAATGACTCATTAATTTATTAGATGATCTTTGTTCATGGTAGTGTTATTGTCTTGGCACAGGATACAATTTGGAGAGTTGAAGATTCCAATTTTATGTAGGTGTACTGCCAGGTAGTCATGGCCTGTTAACAGTCTGAATGTTGCTACTGACAATAATAATTAATATAAATTGTTCAAAATCTCTCATTAATTGATTTTACTTTGATAATTTTTTATTTTATTTTGGAACCTTGGAATGTATCCCCTATATACCCATACAAATTCATCATCATCATCATCATCCATGCAAGTATTAGGCCATGTGGCCTGTTATGGTCTCAAAGAGGAGTTTTCCATCCAGTGCTTTTTTGATGTCCCAACAATCTTTTGCCTTGGGGGCAGTAACGAAGCATGGCTTTTGGAATTCTATGAGACGGCATTCGTTGAAGATGGGCTTTCCAGTTGTTCTAATAGTTTTGTATATGGTGAAGAATGGGTACCCATACAAATTACCATTCCATATTCGTGGTTTCTGTACTTGCGGCATTTTGCGGAACATATCCCCTGCAAATAAGGAGCTTTTACTGTACTCTATACACAATTTTAATAACTAACTCACTGGCACTATCGAACCTGTAGGTTCATGGCCGCACGGACATATGCTCTCCATATATCCCTACCCTGAGCCAATGTTTTCCAATCATGCCCTGTATAATCTACTTCCCTCAAATCATAGTTAATGTTATTCTCCCACCTCATTCTTGGTCTACCAACTGGGCGTTTTCCCTCTGGTTTTCCTACAAGAAGCTTCCATGCATGGCTTTCATTCCCCATTCTACACAATTTTATTATAATTGAAAATAGGTACAACATGTAAATCAATACAAATAAAACTAAAGTGGTGGCCTTTTGTGGGAAATACCCTATACCTAGCAAAATTGTTTTGGACGATGAAATTTTAGAACGAGTAAATTAATTTAATTATTTGGATTATGATTTAACAATGAGATATGATTTATGCGCCATACAGCAGGCTATACAAAGTGGGATCATAAAAGAAATGAGGAAATTATAGAAGAGTTGGATTTAGAATCCATTCTTCACCATATACAAAACTACCAGAACAAGTGGAAAGCCCTCCTCCAACGAATGTCATCTCACAAAATTCCAAAAGCTATGCTTCGTTACAGACCCCAAGGCAAAAGATCGCAAGGACATAAAAAAAAGCGCTGGTTGGAAAATTCCTCTTTGAGACCGTAACAGGCCACATGGACTAATACTTGCATGGATGATGATGATGATGATGATGATACAGACACAAAAGAGTAAATAAAGTAAAACATAAAGTCCATCTTTATAAATACTTACCACACAGCTCCAAAAGCATCTACTAAAGCTATTGAGCCTGTACAATCTTTTCTCCGCAACTGAAGTCGAACACCTCCTGGATGTAACATCTCTCTCCGAAGTTGAAGTACTTGCTGTTCTCTAAGAGTGAGAAGACCAGAACCCACTACCTCCACAGTGCCACCTTGTGGTATTTGCTGTAATTACAATAGATCCCATCATCAGTATTTGAACTTGCTTACTTCATAAACAAAATTTAACACAGCTTTTCAAAAAAAATTCCGAAAAAAGTTTGATTATTGGAAATCTACAAACATGAGAATAAATTATGATTGCTCCATCATTGGGATGTATGAAATGAATAATAGAAACATCAAAGGAGAATAAATTATTATTTTGTGATAACAAAGAAAATCTGGAATAGCTGCATATTTTTGGATAGAAAAAACATAACATTGAAAAGAACACAAGATTATTAAACAAAGTACTTTAAGATAAATTATATTTGATAGGGAATTACAACGTATATAAGAGAAAAATTTGCATCTATATTGTAACTCGCCTCGGTAGCTCAGTTGGCAGAAGCCTGTCCTACGTCAGGCTGAAAAAGGGTGAGCAGGAGGAGTAACAACCTCATTAAAACCTGGGTTCAGCTCCCCCGGCTGATAGTACCCAGTAAGGGCCCCTGTCTATGGAACAGATACTGCTGCCTTGTAGGTAGATGTTGGTTCGTCAAAGGCTAGGGGAAAAAACCTCAAAAACCAAATAACCTGGTCCTCCAGGTTGGGAGTTGTAGCGATGGGCTAGCTCCCCATCTTACATAAAAATCAGGCAATGCTAAGAAGTCCAAAAAAAAATTAAAACCTGATAGATAAAATTACAATGATAAAAGCGATGAATATTGACAACAGAGATGGATTTTTTGCAAAAAAGGCACAAAAAAAACAAGAAAGGAGAAAATTTGAAACCAGAAACTTAGAGAAATAACGAACGTTAAACATAATATTATAGAAGTAATAGAAGAACGAGGATTGAAATGATATGGACATCTGAAGAGGATGGAGAATAATAAAATCCCAAGAATGATGCTGGATTGGAATACTAAAGGCAGGAGGAAGAAGGGAAAACTCCAGGAACAACGAATGGATGAAATGAAAAGAAACATTTAATCAACAGAGATCTCTAAGGAGAAGATGCTGAGAATAGGAATCTTTGGCAGAGTAAAATACATTTGGACTAAAGGATAACTAATGTAATGTAGAGAAAATCCTTAATAAAAAAATATTATTTAGGCATGGATTATTGGTAAAGGGTTAGAGTTCAAAATAATTATGCCTACCTGAACCTGACGATATGGATGAGGAGCAGGTTGCAATCTTCTTTCCATTTCAGTCCTTGATGAAGCAACACGAGTCCTCTCAATTCGCAGAGCTTGGGATACTCCAGATGAAGAAGGAGTAGTTTCACAATTTGACGAGCTTCGTCTTCTCCTGTTTTGATGAGTATCATTTACAACGGTTTCCGATGGAATTAAATTCCCTGAACGTACATTGCTAACAGCTGCATTTTCACTAGATCTCTGCACACACTCAGATGTACTATTTGCACGTAAACCTCTTTCTGGTGTCATCTCATTAGATCTTGAAGATGAACTTCTAGACAATGTAACTTCCACTTCATTTCCACTACTACTAGAACGGACATTGGTACGAGAAGTAGTTTCACTAGCAGAAGAATCCGTTGAGCGAGGAGTCTGAGACATATTTGGAAGAAATACACATTCATAATAGCTCCTTCCAGAATCGACAACTTCAACTTGACTACTTCCAGTCTCTCCGGTGACCTGAGGAGTTATGGCTGGTGTAACGGGAGGAGTGTAGAATGTTTCATTGCCTTCTGTACCATCTCCATAGTTTGAATTTTCTATGAATGTGGAGTTTGAAGGTAAAGCATCATTGACAAAGTTGAAATTGAAGACACCTTGATAGTCTAATGGAGTCATAGACTGAGGGACTTGTTGATCATTGCTAACTTCTATGACTGTTATGTTTTCGTCTTGACTTGGTGCTTGCGGAGACAGAAATACTGGAGATTCTGGAAAAGAAGCTGCTCTATTCAAAACTTGATGTGGCCTGTAACAAAAAAATAGCTTTCACATAACTTTCATCATCTTAAGCTCTTTCCTTCCCTGTACCGGGATTAGGGCATTCCCTAATGGGAACTTGTTAATTTTTTTTAATACAATAGGAAGTAACATTAAGAGGTTTGTTTAATAATTAAAACATTTTGTCTGTTCATTCTTACCTCTTATAGTTGTTTTTGTCGAACAATTTTTCAGAGCTTCTTAGCCCCATCATCAATGATTACAGACTGAATTTTCTCATGTTGTTGGCCCTGATTCTTGATTCCTGCTCTCTTTGCCTCTGGTCCAATGAATTTACTAATGAGGTTCCTTTCTGCAGGAATTTTAAAGTTAATAATTCTTTCCTTGTTCTTCTGTATATAGATTGTTTTCCATATGGTGAGTTCATTTTTGTTTTCTAACTATTTTAATAATTTTATGTTTACATCTATTTTGTGCTTTTTGACCAAACATGAGCAGCCACTGTAGATTTTTCTACTTCTCCTTTTTTTACATTCCTTGTGTGTTCTTTAGTTCTAATAGTTAAATTTCTTTTTGTTTTCCCTATGTATATCTTATCACAGTCTTCACATTTTATTCGATATATTTCTGATTTTTTTCCATCATCAATCTTTGCATTTTGTATTAGTTTTTATTAGTTTATTTAAAGTATAATCATTATTTGGTACTAAATTAATGTTAAATTTTCCAAAAATCTTCTGAATATATCAAATAAAATGTAAAGACTGTGATATACATAGGGAAAACAAAAGAAATTTAGCCATTAGAACTAAAGAACACATAAGGAATGTAAAAAAAGAAGGAGAAAAATCTGCAGTGGCTGCTCATATTTGGTCAGAAAAACACAAAATAGATGTAAACACAAAATTATTAAAACAGTTCGAAAACAAAAATGAACTCACCATATGGGAAAAAATCTATATACAGAAGGATAATGAAAGAATTATGAACTTTGAAATTCCCGCAGAAAGGAACCTCATTAGTAAATTCATTGGACCAGAGGCAAAGAGAGTAGGAATCAAGTATCAGGGCCGACAACATGAGAAAATTCAGTCTGTAATCGCTGACAATGGGGCTAAGAAGCTCTGAAACATATGTTCGACAAAAACAACTCTAAGAGGTAAGAATGAACAGACAAAATGTTTTAATTATTATTAATTTTTCTTTTAAAAAAATTAATTTGTCCAGGATGTTAAACTAAACATAACATAAAAATACCTTGTATACGTGGCAGGTTCTGACTGAGTAATATACAGTGATGTGGTTGACGCTCGGATCTGTAAGCTCACACTATCATACATAGTAGGTTGTGTGGGTAGAGGACCCGTCTCATCTGAAGAAGAATCAGTGCTGTTGTTTGTTGAGCTTGGGCTGCTCTCTAAAAACAAAATATTAATAAGAATATTATAAAAATGATTTAATTACCAATGAACGAAGAAAATTTTGAAATAGAAAATGAACACATAATCGAGGTAGCAAAAGAAAATGGTTTTGAGGAAAACATTATATACAAAAAACAGAAATTGAGAAATGAAAGCACTCTTCAGATAGAAAAGTCAAAGGAAATGAGATACAAGAAATTTACATATCACCCGTGGGCACACAATAAATTCCAAATTTTTTTTGGAAAATTCAACATCAAATTAGCACCAAAGAATGATTATAGTTTAGAAAAACTTATGAAAACCAACAAAAATGAAAAAATTGAAGATAATAAAAAATCAGGAATATATCAAATAAAATGTGCACATTGTGATAAAGTAAACATAGAGAAAACAAAGAGAAATTTAAACATTATAACTAAAAAACACAAAAGAAATGTAAAAAAGGGAGAAGTGGAAAAATCTGCAGTAGCAGCTCATGTTTGGACAGAGAAACACAAAATAGATATAAATACAAAATTATTAAAACAGTTAGAAAATACCAATGAACTCACAATATGGGAAAAAATCTATATACAGAAGAACAAGGAGAAAATGATGAACTTTGAAATTCCTGGAGAAAGGAGCCTCATTACCAAGTTCCTTGGCCAACAACTTGAAGAAAAGAAAAAACCAGTTTGTGGCAAGCTGAAGATGGAGCAATAGCTTTGAAACGATTGTCCAACAAAATAAACATATGAGGTAAGAATGTTAAAAAATTCAAACTCAAATATTAAATTAAACCTCATAATGTAACTTCCTAATGATTTTAAAATTAATAAGAATGTTATAAAAATGATTTAATAGCCTACGGAGCAGAAATGTGAACTATGAATGCCAAATTAGTCAAAACTGCAATCTACAGTAATTGATTTTTTAAGATGATCTGCATGATGCTCTAAATTAGACAGGATCAGAAACGGTATTATCTGAGAAAAAATTAACTGTAACGAAACAATTATATAATTTGTGGGAAATAAACAATTACAATGGTTTGGACATGTGAAGAGGATGAAAAGAAATCTGAAGAAAAGAAGAGGGAGACCTCAGAAGGCATGGATAGATGGAATTATGAATTTGATGAAGGACAGGAGACTGCAGGATGATGACTGGAAGGATAGAGAGATGAATGGAGGAAGAGAATCAAAACTTAATATTGGGCACAGGAAGATGTTGTATATATTTAAAACCTGTTAAATAAAAAATAAAAATGATCATCTCTTTCTTTTCTTCTTTTAGTTACCCATTTTAATAATGTTATACTCAATTTAACCATTTAGTGCCTAGCATTACATGAATTTCATGTCTGCTGTGCTGACTCAAGTCTTAACTATGTATAAGAGAAAAATACGTGTTTAGATTAGAGGTCTAGGTAGCTCACTTGGATAGAGCATTGACATAGAGAGTCAAAGGTTCTAAGTTCAAACTCCAGTCTAGATGTATATTTTTCTTTTCAAATATAATAAAATAATTATATTTGAAGTGTTAAATTAATAATAAAATCGTCATAATAAAATAAATTTAGATTTACTCAGTTTTATTATTATAATCACTAAAACTCATACAAATTCCACCACATTTAATGCACAATAGTTGAATGCAATTGATTGGTTCTCTGAAAGCATTGTGACATAGATACACGTAAACTCGACTGCCTTTGTTCATTGCAATTGAATGTGGGACCTGTAGAGTAAGGTAAAGGAAGGATTTCTGCTTGGATGGGAATGAAGCCTGGATTAGCTCAGTGGACAGAGCATTAGCACGGAAAGCTAAAGATTCGGGGTTTGATTCCCGGTTCAGGCAGAAACTTTTCTCATTACCATTGATTTACAATTATTTAATTTATTTATTTAATTCAGAGGTGTTTGAATGATGTCATTAACCTTACAATTACTCCAAACGCAAGGCATAAGCAGAAGGAAAATATAGTAATGTCAAATTCTGTCACTGTATAATAAATAAATACATTTACCTGAACTCTCTGAATGAACTGGTTCCACTCCTGGCACAAACGTAGATGGACCAGCTGGTGGAGGTGGCAGTGGAGAATTTGGATCTCGCGTTGGAGCAAGAGGTAATCGTGCTTCAGGCATTCGTGTATACACATTTTCTCTTGGACATAATATCCGCATTTCTCTTAGCTTTGATCTGATTGTGTCCACCCATTCCATCATGAGCTCCCTATAACATATTTAACATAAATATATTATCAAGGGAAAGATATTTCAAAAGACTATTTAGTGAATTAAAGAAGAAAGGAATTGGATGGTTGAAGTAAAAGATAGATAAGAATGGAAGAAACTTTTAGAGGCCAGGACTCACATTGGGTCATACGGTAGTGCAAATGATGATGATGATTTAGGGCCGCATGCAAATACATTAGTCTCTACTCAAATTACTTCCAATCACTGGTGAGCTGATTTTCTGTGAGCAAGTGCAAAGATCGAATTAGCTACCCACTAACTGGTCATGCATGAAAGTCGTCGTTTTTGTAATATTGGCAAGAAATTACCCAGAATTCTCAGTGATAAAACCACTTCTGTTATTGTTTATTTTTTATCATTTCACTCACCTCATACTTCATAATTTATAGCAGACCCAGGGTTTCTTCACGTAATTCGTGACATTGTCAATGCTGCGTCATGTTCACAACTGACGTCCAACGGCCTTCTATCCTGCAGACTGACCTCCGCGCCATCTGGTGGCCGACCGAAGAATTTCCAAATCAGGCCTCTTTCTTTATAACCGGGTATTTCAAAATTCATAGTTGTATTTTCATTCTTGCATATGTAAATTTTTTCCCAAATTGTGAGTTCCTTCGGTTTTTCCAATTGTTTAAGTAATTTTGTTATTTCTGTTATTTTCGTCTGCTAGAGGAACACATTTACGCTTGCGTCCCGCAAATAATACCGTATACGATGACATCTGCATCGTGCAATAGTACGCCGATTCTCCTGTTTTCCAGTTGAATTCTTTGGTAGACTCTATCAAATTCCTCTTCTCCGCATATACCGAAAACATGATTGAAGTCTTTGAGGTACACGGCAAGGTTTCAAACTACATCGGTTAACATCGGGTTGCTCACGATTCGTTTCTCTGCTAAGTCACCTCGCCAGGTAGCTTAGGAATTTCAACAATTATTATTGCATGAACAGATTTTTGAGTACGCAAAAACTTATTTGGATGCAACTTTCTTAGCAGAGTACAGGCAGAGAATAACTTTTACGGTCTAATGCGTTCATAGATCCGAGCCTAAAAGTATTAAATTAAGACTATTTAGTGACAATATTGATAAAATTCATACTAAAATTCTGTTGAGGTAAACAGTCACATAGTAAAATATTAAGATAGATTATATTTGAAGAGAAAAATTACATGTTAAGACTGGGGATTGAATCCAGAACTTTTGGCTTTCTAGGCCAATACTCTACCACTGAGCTACCTGAGAAACTCCAATCTAAATGCAAATTTTTCTCTTATACACTGTTAATTCCCAACTGCCAAATGCTACAAGTATTTGCTCGATCACGCAAATGGCAGCTTCTTGTTTAAGAAGACATTTATTGGGAATTTAAACACTACTTTATAAAGTCAGTATAAGAGAAAAAAGCCAGTGTATTTAGATTGGAATTTCTCAAGTAGCTCAGTGGTAGAGCATTGGCCTAGAAAGCCAAAAGTCCTGGGTTCAAATCCCAGTCTGAGCATTTTTCTTCAAATATAATTTATCTTTCAGTAAGAAGCATTAAATTAACAATATAAACATGAAAAGAAGCCCTATTGGCTTTATAAAGTAGTGTTTAAATTCCCAATAAATGTCTTCTTAAACCAGAAGCTGCCATTTGTATGATCGAACAAATGCTCATAGCATTCGGCGATCGGGAATTAACAGTGTATAAGAGAAAAATTTGCATTTAGATTGGAGTTTCTCATCTAGCTCAGTGGTAGAGCATTGGTCCAGAAAGCCAAAGGTCCTGGGTTCAAATCTCTGTCTGAACGTATAATTTTTTTTCTTCAAATATAATTTATCCTTCAGTGAGAAGTGTTAAATTAACAATAAAAACATTAAGATGGATTATATTATTTTTAGTCTGATCATCTAAAATTAAATATTAAGATAGATACTTACTTATTTTAGGAATTCTCACTATGAGGTATATTCTACCTTAATTAAGATAGATACCTGGCATGTGGGATAACAAAGGGATTTACTATTACAAAAGGTTTAAGGCAAGGTTGCAGTTTATCTCCAACTCAATTTAAAATTTATCTCGAAAGAGTACTAAGAGACTGGAGGAAAAAATGTCAAAAAATGGAAATACCAATCCAAAATACACATGTATATTCACTAAATTTTGCAGATGACCAGGTATTAATAGCACAGGACCACGATGACATAGAATATATGGCTAAAAAACTAAAAGAAGAATATCAAAAATGGGGACTTTATATAAACATTGAGAAAACTAAATACCTGTGTATAGGAGAAGAAATGGAAAATATAAATTTCAACAATGGAGAAGAATTAAAACCTAGTATTGAATGCACTTATTTAGGAACAAAATTAGACCATTCAGGCGATAACACAGTGGAAATTAAAAATAGAATTGCACAAACAAAACAAGCAATAAATGCTTTAAACTCTGTTTGGTGGAGCAAAAATATTACAAAAAATAGAAAATTACATATATATCAAACCATAATTCAGAGCATTTTAACATATGGTGCTGAAGTCTGGCAAATTCCTACCAGGGAAATGAAAAGAATTTTAAGTACAGAAATGGATGTTTTAAGAAGATCAGCTGGAAAATCTAGAATGGATAGAATACGAAATAAAGAAATAAGGGAAATTATGGGTGTACAAGAGGAGCCAGACATCATAGACATTATAGAAAAGAAAAGATTGCAGTGGTATGGTCATGTCAAAAGAATGCCAGAGCAAAGATTGCCAAAAATTGTTATGGAATGGATCCCAATGGAAAGGCGGAAGAGAGGAAGACCAAAGAAAACTTGGATAGAAGGGGTACAAGCAGCTATGAATATCAGAGGAATGGAGGAAGATCAATGGATGGATAGAGAGGAATGGCGTTTGGTTTCTGGAAGACGGTGGCAGCTGCCATGATACCGGATGATGATGATGACCTGGCATGTGCCTTCGTCCTCAACTAGATTAAAATGTTTTTAAAACGTTTAAGAACTTAGCCCTTTGGAAACCAGCTTCCATCATCAGCTGAAGAATATGCACTAATAACTTCTTGTTTTGTGATGCTTTTGACATCAGCAGCTTTCCAGCATTGTCAGTAGATACTGACTGTTGTTTTGTAATTCTATATAGAGGATATTAAATTTATTTTAACATATTCCAGTCCTGGACAATTTTTTTTAAAATAAAAATTAAAGCTTGAACCGGGAATCGAACTGTAGACCTCCGATCCTGTACATCGGTGTACAATCCACTACACCATTCCAAACACAGCACAAATGCCAACAGTTCTTTTCACTTATACAATTCTGTAACGTCCAAAGGCTATCAATAATGCCATCAGACAACTTCTATTTGAAGTATTTTTAACGATGTGCAGAATCGGAGGTCTGCTGTTTGATTCCAGTTCAAGCATTAATTTTCTTTTAAAAAATAAATTTGTCCAGGACTGGAATATGTTAAAATAAATCATCATCATCCATGCAAGTATTAGGCCATGTGGCCTGTTACGGTCTCAAAGAGGAATTTTCCGTTAAAATAAATATAATATTGAAATATTAAACTTTACCACTTCAAAGTAAAGTAAAATTCTCATTAAAAATATTTCGAATAGAAGTCGTCTGATAGTGTTGTTCATAGCTCTAGCTACCTGCCTTCAGACATTAGAGAATTGTATAAATGAAAAGAAGTGTTAACATTTGTGCCATGTTTACAATGGTGTAGTAGGCTGCACACTGATGTACAGAATCGGAGGTCCGTGGTTCGATTCCTGATTCAAGCGTTAATTTTTATTTTCAGAAAAAAATTCATGTAGAGGATTATATTAATTTAGTGAATAAAATTTTTAATGTAGAACATTAAAAAATTTAAATTAAACCTGAATGAAGAGGCCTCTAAGCAAAATTTACCAACCTTCTTCATCCAAGTAATACTTTAGTTGCCTACTAGATGTCTCATTGGATAGGTATATTGACCACATACTATTCATGACATCTTTAGGGAAATATGCATAACTAAATTAACTTGGTGTAGTAACTCCTAACAAAGGAGAGGCTAAGGTCTAACATTTGGGCTGTTACGCCAATATAGATAGACCAGATTCCTTAATGAATCTCAAACAACTATTTATATAATAATTAAATGAATCGTGATTTATTCTTACCTCATACATCTATGTTTCTTTAAACACAGCACTGCAGTATCGGCGACACTTTATCGTCATCGTCAGCTGTTTTCACGAGTCGTGAAAACAGCTGACGATGACGACAAAGTGTCGCCGATACTGCAGTGCTGTGTTTAAAGAAACATAGATGTATGAGGTAAGAATAAATCACGATTCATTTAATTATTATTAATTGAACCTCATAATGTTAAAAATTCCCAAATTTAATATATAAACTATTTATATATTTAAATTAATATTGGGAAGTAAACATTATGAGGTTATATCCTTAATAGTGAGTGGAGAACATATTTTTAAGACTCACCTCATATATTTTCAAATTTCTTTGATACCGGCGGTTTCAGACAATATCTTGTACCACTTCATTCATGGCTTCCATTGATGAAATTCTGTGGTTGTTGATTTCTCTAAGGACATCACCTCTTGTGCTGCCATCTTTCGTTGGGATTATAAACTTTGTAATTAAATTTTTATCCAGCGGAATATCGAAGTTCATAGATCGATATTTGTTCTTCTGAATGAATATCATTTCCCAATTGGGAAATGGATAAAAATTTAATTACAAAGTTTATAATCCCAATGAAAGATGGCAGCACAAGAGGTGATGTCTTTAGAGAAATCAACAGAATTTCATCAGTGGAAGCCATGACTGAAGAGGGACAAGATATTGTCTGAAACCGCCGGTATCAAAGAAATTTGAAAATATATGAGGTGAGTCGTTAAAAATATGTTCTCCACTCACTATTAACTATTTATATAATTCTACTGAATTATTATTAATACTTTGCCCAACATTATTTGATTAAATTATTATTAGCAGAATACAGATTTGGATCTCTTTTGTATTCGGAATGATCTCATAGTTAACAGGGTTGAAAATCTTACCATGATGGTGCTGCAAAGCGAACAACTTCAGTGCTAAGAGTTACCACAAACTCATATTCTTCTTCCTGGGCACAAATGGTTGGAGAAACATGTAAACAATTATTCAGCGAAACGGTCCAGTCTGGTTTATGCATGATAGCAACTTTCTGATCCACATATACTTCCAGGAATGGTTCCACATCATCATGTACACAGAATACAACCCACACTCGGTCTCCTTTCTGTAAAAATAATTATCGATATTATTATTAGGGATGTTATTGACAAATGAGGGAAATTTTGAAGAAGTAGTTGCATTCAAATACCTAGGAACAATAATTACAAATAGGAATGAGATGCACAAAGGAATTAAACATAGGTTCAATTCTGGAAATGCATGCTATTATGAATTACAGGGACTCTTGTCTTCCCAACTTCTCTCAAAAATTGTTAAACTGAAAATATATACAACTGTTATTCTCCCAGTTATAATATACGGATATGAAACATGAACTCTTACTTTAAGGATGTTCTTAAGAAAATTTTTGGATCAAAGAGAGATGAACAGATAAGCAAATGGAGAAGTCTACAAAACAGTGAGCTATATGATCTTTATAGGAAACCAGATATAATAAGAAGTCTCTGAGACTGCGATGGGTAACATGTGGCACGAATGAGCAATGAAAGAAGGACATAGAAGCTTCTTATAGGAAAACCAGGAAGAAAACACCCAGTTGGTAGACCAAGAATGAGGTAGGAGAGTAACATTAACTGCGATTTGAGGGAAATATATAATACAGGGGATGATTGAAAAACATTAGCTCAAGATAGGGATGTGTGGAGAGCTTATGTTCGTGCAGCCATGAACCTACAGGTTCGATAGTGCCAGTAAGTTAGTTCTTCTTCTTCTTCTTCCTTCCAAGTATTAGGCCAAGGCCTGTTACGATCCTATAGAAAATTTTCCCTCCAGCATGCCTTTTTCATGCTTTGGTCGTTATTAGTTTGATCCTTCCGGGAAATTCTCGTATAAGACTTGAAAGCATAATAATAGTCCCTTCGATTGGTTGCTGGCCAAAGGAAGGCAAGACCAGTGATGGGGCTGCCATCTTATAGCCTCTTGTCAGCTTTTCTGGAGAAGAAAAGAAAATAAAGGAAAAAAGAAATGGAAGAAAGGAAAGACTCCTTAGCCCTCGGATGCCCTAATAGTGTCGAGGTCAAAAAAACAGGAGTTAACCAAGAGAGGTTAGATAGTAAAGTTAAAAGAATCTGGTATAAGTAAGTGGAAGAAAGCAAAAAATACCAGATCGGTTAAAGATAAAAGTAAGGAGCAAAACACAAGTAAGTGGAAGCAATTGTGTTTAGTTGTTTCTTGACTCACCTCATACTTCTTAACTCCCTTGCATATCTAGATTTCGTCACTGTTTTGTGACATTCTCAATGCTGTTCACGTTCACAAGTGATGTCCAAGGAGACCATTGGACGTCAGTTGTGAACGTGAACAGCATTGAGAATGTCACAAAACAGTGATAAAATCTAGATATGCATGGGAGTTAAGAAGTATGAGGTGAGTCAAGAAACAACTAAACAAAATTAAAATAAACCTCATAGTGTTATTTCCTACCTACATAACTTAAGTGGAAGCAAAGTTTTGCTCAGCTTGGGCACCTCATGGTCGCCATCCACATATCCCCTAGATGGGGACCCCTGAGAAGGTAACTTAGTTATTATTATTAATATTAGGAAAAGGACTTTTATGTACTAAAAGGTAAGATTTTCAATATAGATAGTATAAAGGGGAAGGTTAAGCCAGGCAGCACTCTTGGTGCTCTTTGACAGAGTAGGTTGTCCGCCAGCTCTAGATTTCATCATAATCATCAACAGCAATAGCAGCAATGGTAGTACAATCCGAGATGGGCCTTTATCATCCTCAACATCTCCCTCCATTCCTCTCTGTCCGTAGCTTTCTCTTTCCAATTCCTCAACTTCATCAGCTGTTGACTATCCCCATTTACAACATCAATCATCTTTTCTTTGAGAAATCTACAATTATGAGGTGAGGTGTTACATTTTAACCCCATTATTAATAATATAATATCTTAATATTGTTTAGTTGCTTTTTCACTCACCTCATACTTCTAAACTCCCAAGCAGACTCTAGTTTCTTCACTTCATTTGTGACATTCTCAATGCTGTATTATGTTCACAACTGATGTCCAACGGCCTCTTCTCCTGCAGACTGACCTCCGTGCCATCTGATGGCTGACCGACAAACTTCCAAATCAATCCCGTCGGTCAGCCATCAGATGGCGCGGAGGTCAGTCTGCAGGAGAAGAGGCCGTTGGACATCAGTTGTGAACGTAATACAGCATTGAGAATGTCACAAATGAAGTGAAGAAACTCGAGTCTGCTTGGGAGTTAAGAAGTATGAGATGAGTGAAGAAACAGCTAAACAATATTAAAATAAACCTCATACTGCTATTTCCTACCTACATAACTTAATACAATATTTACATCATAAATTGAAAGATATGGCTTCATGTGATATGACTAATCTGTGATTATTGCATCACAATGAAACACAGAGGCCACTATGGGATCTAGAACCACAATGGGTATATCTACCTTTGGAACTGCTCCTGTAAATTTCTTCTCTGGAATTGGTAGCCTTTTTAACCAGGCATTTTTGTGAATTTCACGGAAGAGAACTGTGCTGCCTGCTGGACCTGCAGAAGGCTCTTCTATTCGAGAAGCAGAATTTGCTTCTCCTTGAGTAGTCCGTTGAGATTGAATGCTTCGTGGCTGATCCATCCTGATGAGCTGCACATGAGCAGCATCATTTCATCTGTAACAATTTACATTGCAAGACACTTACAAATAAAAGTGTAAATCAATAGTATTTTACTAGGGCATTCAATAAGTAATGGCAACACTGCTACAACATTACCAAAAAATCTATTTAGGTTATTTTTGATATTACAAACTTCATTTATAGTCTCCTGCCAAGTCAACTATATGTTGCCAAATCCTTGGAAGATGACACTTCATCTGCAGCACTATTTCTGGATCTCTCTCTCATCTGATCGATCAAGAAGCTCTCTGGATATCAACTCTTTATTTGTTATTGAATGCCTCATAAAACTTCTTTGATCTTTGAAAACAAGTTATAGTCGTAAAGGCTTCTGTCTGGTGAATTTGGTGGATGTTCGAGTACTTCCCAATTCTACTGAACATCTGGCTAAACTGCACTTCTACTAGCGCTTGATTTTTCAGTTATATTGTAGTAAACTATAGCTCTTCTTCTGTATTTACTAACATTATTTAATATTTAAAATTTTTTCAAACAATTTTTATAACATTATTGGACAATTTTGAAGTATTTATTCAAATATGCAAATCACAATACTATGACACTGTGATGCTAACTGCTATTTTCTCCACAGAGTATATTACTTAGTCTATGATTTTTCTATTGCTGGTTTGGGTTATCGCTGGTTGGATCAGCGTTAGGGAGTGATAAGTAAGTGTACAACCATTTTTAATAAATGTTTGGTAATTTTAATATTATTAGTATATTATTTTAACATAGATTTGGGGATTTATTGCAAATATTGGTCATTTAAATTTCATAGCGACCGATAGTAATCGAGGATGATAATTGATATGTGGTTCGATTGTGGATTATCGCTGGCTATATAAACTCTGGCACATGCGCAGTGTTGTTCTGTAGGACTTTGAAAATATTTCACGCTAGTTTAAGTGCAGTTTCCCCAAAAATATTTCACGCTAGTTTAAGTACAGTTTCCCCAAAAATTGTTTGAAAAAGTTTAAAATATTAAATAATGTTAGTAAATACAGAAGAAGAGCTATAGTTTACAACAATGTAACCGAAAAATCAAGCGCTAGTAGAAGTGCAGTTGAGCCTAAAGTTTAATATAAATTGGATAAAAATATATGTCTGATTTTGTCAATTCAGTGAAAATTTTGGAAAAAGTCGGTTTTATGTCTCTCAGGAATTCTTCTAAGTTCCACAGAATCGCAGCGTGCATGCACGAGTTGCTGTAATGGTTTATATAGACTCCGGTAGTCGGCGTTACCAACTTTGGGAATAAATTTCCAAATGCAAAAAAAAATGGACGTTAACTAACTTGCCATTTTCTAACTAAAGAAAACAATTTACATGCATATTATTTCTTCCCAAATGCTTAAAAATGGACGTAAACCAACTTCCCATTTCCTAACATAACAAAGCAATTTACATGTGTACTATTTAATGAACTATAAACTAATTTTACGTACACTAACACTAAATATAGTTTTAAATTATTTTCAAATGGTGGCAACGTTGGAACAACATGGGAAAGTAGCAAGGAAGTAATGTATCCACGATTATGTTTTACGTAAATATATAAATATAAAATATTGTGAAGAAAGCTTGAAGATCATTGCAAAATGTTTAAAACAGTACAAAACGTGTTTACAAGTGTTTAGTGCATCAGTGGCATAAGAATGTAAGTGTAGAAATGTGAGAGACATAAAACCGACCACATCCAAAATTTTTTTTATAACTCGAGAAATATATGTCAAGATCAAATAAAACAAACTGATAAACAGTATATAAGCTGTGCAGAATGTTTAGTAATCAAATATGGTAGATGTAATTCTTTTCATACACTGAATACATGCTATATAATAAAATAAAACTTTTATATTCTAATAAGTTTTGAATGCCTTAAGTGAATGTGTTTTGTAATCACTTAAGTGAGGAATAAGTTTTGTAATGATACCATCTGTTCTATACTTACAATCTCAAATCATATTTCTCAAAATCATTGAGATAAAAATAAATAAGGACCGTTATTTTAGAAATCTATCGGCAACATAATTTGAGGCTTTTATGTTAAAATATGAACAAGACTGCAATTTTAATTTACATTAAACAGACTTAAAACTATTTTCTTTTGTAGAAGTATTAATTTTAAATTAAATATTCTGTTTATAAAAAAAAGAGGGTAGCACGTTCAAAGAGACACTCTCCTTATTTAATGATATCCGCTAATTAGTATATCGTTTATCAGAAAGGGAAAGTTTTTCAATCTGTAGCTAGGGGTAAATGTACCCATAGAGAGAAATGTCATATTATCTGTCAAAACAGTAAAAACAGCAGGTCAATAAGTACACAATATTCTTATTTTTTACTAATGTTATAAATAATTTAACATTCTCCGAAGAATCTTAAACAGGATATTAATATATTTATTGTAATAGAAAGTAAGAAATGTGATTTACTGTACCTTTCGGTGCAAAGCAACCATATACCACGCCATATTGAAAAATTGAATTAACAGCAGCATAATCTAGTGTTGGAATTTTGTATCATTAGAAATAACCGGTCACGATGGTTCATTCATGCTTATAGATTTCTTACTTACCTACATCCCACAACTAACTAACTCACTGGCACTATCGAACCCGTAGGTTCATGGCCACGCGAAAATAAGCTCTCCACACATCCCTGTCCTGAGCTAATGTTCATTTCCTGTAGAATCCACTTCCCTCATATCATAGTTAATATTATTCTCCCACCTCATTCTTGGTCTACCAACTGGACGTTTTCCCTCTGGTTTTCCTACAGGAAGCTTCCATGCACGTCTTTCATTCCCCATTTGTGCCACATGTTCTGCCCATCACAGTCTACGAGACTTAACTGTTCTTATATCCGGCTTCCTATAAAGACTATGTAATTAACTGTTATTTAGTCTTCTCTCTTTGGTCAAAAAATTTTCCTAAGAACTTTATTCTCAAATACTCATAATCTCCTTTCCTCCCTTAAAGTAAGAGTCCATGTTTCGCATCCATATAATATAACTGGTAGAATAATAGTTTTATATATTTTCATGTATAAAGTCCTAATATTCCATGTTCCTAGGAACATGCCCCTGTGTTTGAGGCTTTGGCATGGGTTCTCTGAAGTAGTCCCCGGCCGGAGAACCGAATGGGGGAAAATTTTACCTCAATAGAACCCATATCTGCATTTCTTGATGGTTGTATTTTTTACAATGAAAGATTGTCACTCTATTGACCAAGGTACTTTTTTTGTCTGACTTTATCACCTTTGACCAGTCCGGCATGAGTAACCCTTTTGGCAGCAATGCTACCGCCGGCATATAGCTCTCAGGATCATTTAAGCACACAAGCCACTCCACCACTACCTACATCCCATATTAATATAAATTTATTCTTCTACTTCTCCTTCTTAATATTTCATTTAGGCTTGCACCATAGAGGATAGATTGATCCATGCTTGCACCTTGTTGTGTCCATTCAGTCATCTTGAGTCATATTTTTTTCACTGTAATTTAAGTCGTCCTCTTATCTTCTTCTTCCATTAAATCCTAATTATTCTTGGCGTTACTCTAAACTTCCTTACAATTGGAATACAATTTTTGGTCATGTTTTCATCCCCTGGGTGGTAATAAATAGTTTGATATTTGTTGCACTCATTTAGCTTAATGAAGTCACCACAAATTTCCATCTTTCTCCTACAAGATGATTTTCATACAATTGTCTGCTATTTGTAGAACTTCTACAATGTTATAACGTAACAACTTGTGAATTCTGCTCTTGATATAATGAGGCAACAACTTGTGAACTCTGCTCTTATGACATTTTTCCAAGTTCAAATCCTGGTTGATGATGGTGTTCAGTTTTTAATGATATTCTTAATTTATTTGTGATGGTTCTTATGTGATAGGGTAATTACTGGTGACAAGTTCCCTAACTTTTTTCACCACCTCTGGACTCTGGTTTGTTGTGAGTCATGGACTTCCCTGTTTTTTTTTCTTTGGAATAAATCCCATGCAGGATCTCCCCTTTTATTTAATTTTAACTTCAGAATTATTCCCATACAGAATTTCCTCTTTTTATTTAATTTATTTAATACTAACTTATCCCTTTTTCAATACCACAAAAATTCTCTACCTGTGCATTTCTATTATAGCAACTATAGTTAGCTTCAGAAAGGGATATAATATATCCTTCCCAGTAAGGTCCAATTCGCTTTAGATCTTAACAGCAACATGTGCATGAACTTTTACACATACTCGATGATAAGTCATCCTTCCAAGACCAATGTGAAACCTTGCATGATGGTGCCAGATTCACACCAGCAATTCATTATCAGAGATCAGAAACAACCCTTCATAATCATGCACTCATCCTATACTCCTCTCTGAATTCAAGTACACATCATTTATGTAAATTTGCCAAAATTTTGTAGGCCTATACATTGAAAATAGATAATTTTAATGTCATCTATCTGCCTAGCACAGAACCTGTATCATGAAAAATTTAGTAGGTAGTATTGGAAAACATCACACACATTTCGGAAGAATTATTGTTTTTGAACATTATTATTTTGTTTCAGGGTAGATAGCAATTCTTTGGCAAAATTTGGTAAAAGTGTATATTTTTTCTTAAGATGTTTTTATTTTAAATTTAACATTTCTCACTGAATGATAAATTATATTTTTTAGGTGTAAATTTTTCTCTTCAGATATGTTTCTTCTTCTTTCTTACCACTACAGTCCTTTTATTTGATCTTGCCTTGCTTTAAGGCAAATGCCCATTCTCTGGCATTCATCTTTAGGCTACTCAACTTTATGTTCTCTATATTAGAAGAGAAAAGAATATGCCCAGCCCTCAGACTGGGCAGGACCTTTGGCTTTCTATGTCAAAACTCTACCAACTGAGTTATCTAAGCACTTCAATTAAAATTTTTTTTTTTTTTTCCAAAATGAGGTTGTTAGCCTCATGCCCAACCCTCAACCAGGAGGACCAGGGACTCTTCTATTAATGTTACCATACCTTAGCTGAGAGAACCTTGTGTTAAGGTTCCAGGGTACTTGCCCTCACCCTTCCCTTCCCTTAGGGATAGGATTTGCTGGTTGTGTAAGCAGGTTGAATCTCCTAACTAAACATCTCATTAACACAGGTCATCGAATGAACACAATTAAAAACATTCTCACGATAATCCACCGAGAAAACATTCCAGCTAGGATAAATATATTTGAAGACCTCGAAATTATAAAGGAAACAAACAACACCTCACTTCTTAATGAGAACGCACCCCAATCAAACCCATTATATGAGATCATCAAAAACAAGTCAGTTGCTGCTACAAACAGTTGGAGTATACATCACCGTACACAACAACAAGTAGCAGAAACTCAACCTGCAGAAGATGGAAGATAACTTCCAAAAGCGCTCCAGTTAATTTTATATACAATATTTTAACAAAGTTGAGGACAACGGCACCTACCAACAGGTACAATTTAATTTTTAACTTTCATCATATGACTTCAACTCAACGGAATTTGATATGAATTTTACTAACTAAGGCATTACTTGGTATTTAATAGATTCATCTACTCGGAATAAATGTATCCACCAAGACCACTAAACCAGCCATTCATCCTCCTCTTTTATCTGGGCTTGGGACCAGCTACGCAAAGGCCTGAGGTACTCAAAAAAAAGAGGTCCCCAGGATTTTTTTTCTTACCTGAAGTTAAAAAAAAATAGTGAAAATATGTCTGAAATGCTTCTGTAGCTGTGATATAATTGGACAGTGTTATGCTTCAACCAGCTATGCGCCATTATGTAAGTTTTGAGAAAAATACTTACAAGGCAACTGTCAACAATTGCATACCAAAACATACCTTGAAATTTCTCCCAGAGAAGCGTCATGATTAGGGCAAGGCAATTAATGATTTTGCATCTTTTTCTTATGAAAGTTGAAACATTGATTGCATATATGAAAATGTATGGCAATAAAATCAGATTAAATAAAAGCAATTTGTTAGGGCATTTTTGTTTTTGCATTTTCTTAACTTTATTAGGGTTGTCATTTTTTGGCAATTTTTAGGTCATTTTGAGCATTTTTTACACTTTTCCGGAAGGCTGTGACATTATTTGTATTTGATTTAAGATTTTTATTATAATTCAATATTTTTCCTTGTCAATACAATTTCTTGGAATTAAGTAGTTGTTTTGCTAACTACTACCCCTATTTTTCAAGGTATGTGCATAATGAACTTGCCCACTTCTAGGAATTTTATTCAATTTCTTAGAGCTTATGCTAGCTTCTACCCTTATTCTGATTGTTAACTGCAATTCAAAATTGCTGTAAAAGTGCATTGTGTAATTGAAATGGATTTTCTGCAATAAAAGGTACTGTAATATGTATGTTTTAAATACTTTTCTTTTAATATTTTGATGTTAAGTTAAATTTTATGTAATTCAGTAATCAAGTGAGTACTTAATCTAATAAATTGTATTTTTATTGGTAATTCTTAACTTTTTATTTGTCATTTTTTTATTTTATTGGTCACTTTTTGGATTTTAAAGTTATAAATGCATTTTTTATTTTGCATTTTTTATCAATTTATAGGTCATTGAATGCCTTGACCTAGTCATGATGTACAAAGGCTGTGTCCAAAAAAAGATCTGCCTTTTTTAACTACAAGGCATAGAAATCAAATCCAAAATCCAGCAATGTCAACCCACTGTATGGAGCAGATGGACTCCCTGCTTCAGTAAGAGCACAGTTGGTGGATTGACTCACCAACAGATGGAATAAGAAGCAGTGCTTCTGGATGAAAGAACATCAGTCATGAAATTACTGATGATGAAACCACCTAGATTTTGAAACTGGTCTAATTAGAAAATAGGATATGAGGTGAGGTAAAAATAATTTTATTTTAAATTTTACACAAGACATTTTTTTAATTTGTATATTCATACGTGCAAATACACAAAATTTTATAGTATTTTCCTGTGTTCATTAAGAGAATAGTTGATGATTGTTTTTAAAATGATATTAAAACTACCATCAGCCATCAGATCCTCTTGATAGATGATTTTCTTTTTTTTTCTAATTTTTGTAAATTTAAAGTGTTTTATTATATACTGATATTATGAAAATACGATAGGAAGTAACATTATGGGGTTCTACTTAACCTTTTGTATGCCATGCCGGCGTGAGCCGGTGAAAGTATGTATACAGCGGTACGCCACGCCCATCAAGCTCCGGTTCTCAATCTTATTATTTTAAATATTTTTTTCCCGAAGTTTTCACTTCAATTTACTAAAATTATTTTTCGTTCTGTGTTTCTACATCCTTTCTTAGCAATAATTTGCACATCCCTTACAGAATAACGGTACAGGCTGGTGGTAAAAGCATTTTCTAAAGGAGGGTGTATATTCATGTTTCAAGGTCTTTTTTTGACTATGGAATGTTGCAATTTCAGGATTTTATCTTTATTTATTTTATTTTTAATTGAAAAGATGCCTGACCAAGGGGTAGGTCGTGCGGTGAAACACGGTGATTCATGTCTCGAAGTTGACGAAAATACAATTTCTCAATTT
This sequence comes from Diploptera punctata, assembly GCA_030220185.1. Taxonomy (NCBI): domain Eukaryota; kingdom Metazoa; phylum Arthropoda; class Insecta; order Blattodea; family Blaberidae; genus Diploptera; species Diploptera punctata. The sequence continues at coordinate 1,877,332 of JASPKZ010008385.1, forward strand.
TAGTGTGTTAATTTTTCTACTACCTGTTGTCAAAATCAGTGTGTTAGAAAACAAAATTTGAACTCAACATTAATTTGAGGTAAGATGTTTTCATTCTCACAAAATCTTGATTAAATTCAATTTGTTCAAGAATCTCTAATATTATTGAACAAGAAAAAAATGAAGATAGGAATGACTTTATTTTATATTTGTAGGAGATAACACTATGGTATCTTTTAATTATTATGAGTTATGTATTTTGACTCACCCCATATTTTTTTATTTTTTGCAGTATATAGTTTCGTCGCATTTATGTAACATTGTCGATGCATCATAACTGTTGTATTTTCAGTTGTCGATCCTGTAGGTAGATTTCTGCTCCCTCTGTTAGCTGACCAATGAACTTCCAAATCAATTTTTTTTTCCTCAGGAATTTCAAAATTCATAGTTTTCTTATTATTCTCATAGATGTAAATTTTCTCCCAAATTATGAGTTCCTTAGATTTATCTGTTTCAGTAATTTGGTCTTTTTAATTAAATTTACAGTGGAAGGAAACACTATGAGGTATTTATATTAATAAATGAGTTGGAGAAAATGTTTTAACATCTCACCTCACAAAGTTGTTTGTCTTCACGATACCAGTTTCAAAAGTATAGTATTACTTCCATCTTCAGTCAAATTCCAACTGTTTAAATTTCATCGTTAACATCATCTTCTGAACTGCCATCTGGTGTAGATTTTATGAACTTGGAGATTAAATTATTTTTGTCGGGGACATCGAAATTCATTGCTTTATATTTATTCTTCTGAAAGTTAATGTCCCAGATAGTAAAAAATCTGGAATTTATGAAATCAGTTACAATGACTGCAATAAAGTATATATAGGAAAAACTAAAAGGAATTTAGAAATTCGTTCAAAAGAACACCTTAGAAATATTAAAAATGGTGAAATTTAAAAATTGGTAATTGCAGTTCATAGTTTGCTAGAAAATCATAAAATCGGAAAAGACACTAAACTTTTGAAATGTTTGGAGAAACCTTTGGAATTAACAATTTGGGAAAAGATGTACATTCAGAAGAATAAATATAAAGCAATGAATTTCGATATCCCCGATGAGAATAATTTAATCTCCAAGTTCATAAAATCTACACCAAATGGCAGTTTAGAAGATGATGTTAACGATGAAATTTCAACAGTTGGAATTTGACTGAAGATGGAAGTAATACTATACTTTTGAAACCAGCATCGTGAAGACACACAACTTTGTGAGGTGAGATGTTAAAACATTTTCTCCAACTCATTTATTAATTTGGCCTTTGTTTCGATTCTGTGTTTTACTGACCATGCATGTGCAGCTATTGCTGACTTTTCTATACATAACTCATAATAATAGGAAAACTGTTCCTTAAACTGCGTCTGTGTGCTGTGAAGACCACGGAATCATTTTAATTTTATTAATTTGAAAAATTCATAATTCCCATCATACGTTTTATGAAAAATGTTATTATACAAGAAGAATATGCTTATAAAACAACTTTTATTTGTCCTGAGAATTGATTTGTATGCTGTGCAACTTTTGCAATATTGTAAGATGTTCCTATTTTTTGTATTAATTTCAAGATCATTAATCTCCTCTCTCAAATATTCCCTCTTTTTACTCTTTAATAACCTGGTGGTTTCCCGACTACTTCTAGCCAATTACTCTAAATTTACCTAATTTGGCTCATGTAACCAATTCATTTTTGCAAGCTTTCTTTTCTTTATAATGTCGGCACATTCCTCATCAAGCCATTTCTTGTTTTGTCTAACAACATCACTGGGTGAAATATTTCTTAAGCTAAATATTTCTTAAGGTTACTTATTTACTTACTCACTCACTGGCACTATCGAACCCGTAGGTTCATGGCCGCACAGACATAAGCTCTCCATACATCCCTATCCTGAGCTAATGCTTTCCAATCATTAACTGTATAATCTACTTTCCCTCAAATCATAGTTAATGTTATTCTCCCACCTCATTCTTGATCTACCAACTGGGCATTTTCCCTCTGGTTTTCCTACAAGAAGCTTCCTGCACCTCTTTCATTCTCCATATGTGCCACATGTCCTGCTCATTGCAGTCTACGAGACTTAACTGTACTTATTATATCTGGCTTCCTATAAAGACCATGATGTTCACTGTTATGTAGTCTTCTCCATTCACCTGTCTGTTCATCTCTCTTTGGTCCAAAAATTTTTCTAAGTACTTTATTCTCAAATACTCATAATCTTCTTTCCTCCCTTAAAGTAAGAGTCCATGTTTCGCACCCATATAATATAACTAGTAGAATAATAGTTTTATATATTTTTCAGTTTAACATTTTTTGAAAGGAGTTGGGACATCAAAAGTCTCTGTAATGCATAATAACATGCATTTCCAGAATTGAGCCTATGTCTAATTTCTTAAGGTTAGGCGAGATTTATTTTTTTGAAAAGAAAAATTAATGCTTGAACCAGAAATCGAACCCCGGACCTCTGACTCTGTATGTCAGCATGCAGTCCATTACACCATTTAAGACCCAATACAAATGCCAACCTTCTTTTTGCTTATACAATATTCTCTTATGTACAGTGGCAGATAGCATATACTATTAACAGTGCCATCACACGACTTCTAATTGAAGTATTTAAATGAGAATTTTACATTACTTTTAAGTGGTAAAGCTTAAATAGAAGTCGTCTGATGGCATTGTTAATAGCAAAAGCTCTCTGTCTTTGGATATAAGAGAATTATATAAGTGGAAAGAAGATTGGTGGTTGTATTGGTTCTTGAATGTTGTAGGAGTGCATGTTGATGTACAGAGTCAGAGGTCCGGGGTTTAAATCCCAGTTCAAGCATTAATTTTTGTTTTCAAAAAATAAATTTGTCCAAAATCAAAACATGTTAAACTAAATATAACATAAAAAAATGTGGTGAGATTATTTGTTATTTTAAAATATATTGATATTTAAATTTTCAGAAGTAATATAAGATCAGTTTTATTATATGGTTGTGAAATGTGGAAAAAAATAGGATTATTCAAAGCAAATTGCTAACATTTGTCAATCGATATTTAAGAAGAAATATAACAATAAGAATAAGATGGGCAGGCACAATTTCAAATTTGGAATTATGGAAAATAACAAGTCAAAAAGAAATTACGAAATTACAATAGAAATAAAATATGAAAGTGGAATTGGATAGGACAACTTTAAGAAAAGAAGATAAAACAATTTGCAATCTGCTATATCCATAATTAATAGCTATATTTGTTCTTTCTATAGTCTTAACATTGTGTCTTTTAAGTTATGTTTATTTCCATTTCTAATTAATTTTTTCACTAGTTGTACCTGATCATATGTAGCTGTGGCGTGGTCTGGTTGAATGGAAAGATTGTTATTCATTGCTATAAAATATTTAGTATAGCATGAGTTGCTTTTATTTCCAGTGAATGGTGCTGTTTTTCATTTTTCAAAAAAAGGATGTTTTTACATGTCATAGGTATGATATCTGTATAACAGATACATAAAAACACGCGCATATTCGAATGCAATGTTATGTCAAAATTTCAAAGCAATCAGTGAAGAACTTTCAGAGATTTAAGACTTCGAACAAACAAACATTTATGTTTTTGATGTTTTTATTATTAATTTAACACTTCTCACTGAAGGATAAATTATATTTGAAAAGAAAAATTTGCATCTACATCAAAACTCGCCCAATACCTCAGATGGTAGAGCATTGGCCTACAAAGTCAAAGGTCCCGGGTTCGAGTCTTGGTCTGGGCGAAAATTTTTCTCTTCAAATATAATTTATGTTTTTATTTATATAGATTATTTCTCTTACTTTCTTTGGACAAAAACCACACATATGTATTTTCCTCAGATCACTAATTGGATTGTGCAATAGTATTTCATCTGTATTTTGCTGTTTTTAAAAATTACAGTAAGTAGATGACTGTAGCAGAATCCCCTTCTAATTTACCAATTATGTGATCCCTAATAAAACCTATCATGATTTGAAAATTGCCATTGAATAAGGATGTAACCAACACTTTTCTGTGATATTCGTTTTTAAATGGAAAACAATCTTATAACCATGTTCAATTATCCTCATACTTAACAGTTTGCCAATTACTTGCTAAATAAATTAGGGAAGATTAAATAAATAAAGGTTGAATTTATTTCAACATCTTAAAATCATGTTCACAGAAATTGATCATTACATCCTTTCTCAAGGGAACTCTTAATTTATGTTAGATTCATGATAACTTCCTGAGTAAAACATAAGGTAATGGAACTTATTTTATATGTGTTTATGTTCTATATGAGTTTGATTCTTGTCGCTTAATGGCTTTTGAATAGTGTTATAATTTCTGTCAGTGATAATGCAAATCTCTTGAGGTTGATGCGATTCAATAAGATCCATGTCTGGCAAGTCCTTCTTGTAAAGCAGACGAGCCAAAATGCCAAGTATCACCATTTCACCAAGCATGGCTGAGTTGTATATCACTGTAAAAAAACAAAGAATATTGTTAGATACAAGATAAAGTGAAAGATAATATGCAGGGATAGCAGAGACAATCCTCCTTCTGACTAAAAAACCTGTTCCAAATTCAGGTCTTTCTGCACCCCTGTAGTATAATGCAAAGCTTCCTGATTCCTGACTATCTTCTCCTGGCCACCTAACTTCCTGTAAAGCGACTATATCAAAGGGTGATTTATCTAATTCCTGTGTTAATATCTCTAGTGCCCCGCTATTGTATAAAGTCCTAACATTCCATGTTCCTAGGAACATGTCCCTGTATTTGAGCCTTTGGCATGGGTTCTCTGAAGTAGTCCACCCAGAGAACTGAATGGGGGACTATTTGACCTCTGGAAAATTTTACCCCAGTGGAACCCATGTCCGCATTTCTGGACGGTTGTATTTTTACGGTGAAAGATCGTCACTCTTTCGACCAAGGTACTTTTTTCATCTGGCTTATCACCTTTGACCAGTAACCCTATCGGCAGCAATGCTACTGCCGGCATAGCTCTCAGAATAATTTAAGATTGCAAACCACTCCACCACGACAAGGTAAAGATACCATGGAGGGTTTACGGATTGTGATAAAATTTCCGTAGAGAAAACAAAAAAGAATTTTGAAAACCAAGAGTGAAGAAACATCTTCAATCTCTACAATGGCTTAGCCCAATGTTGTGCCTTTGCATCTCTTTTGTTAGAAGTTATTAGACCAAGTTAATTTAGTTATGCATTCATTGAACTTTTATAGGAATAAATCACTATGAGGTTTAATCTAATATATAAAAATGAATGTTTGTTTGTTCATACTTTATGTACGGCCATACCGTTGATCCGATTGTGATGGAGTGTTTTGCAAAATGTTCAGGAGATTCCCGGGATGAACATAGGCTATAAGGGCCACATGCAAATACATTAGTCTCTACTCAAATTACTTCCAATCACTGGTGAGCTGACTCACCGTGAGCAAGTGCAAAGATCAAATTAGCTACCCACTAACTGGTCATGCATGAAAGTCGTCGTTTTCGTAATATTGGCAAGAAATTACCCAGAATTCAAAACCACTTTCGTTATTTTCGTCTGATATAGAGGAACGCATTTACGTTTGTGTCCCGCAAATAATACTGTATACAATGACGTCTGCATCACACAATATTACGCCGATTCTCCTGTTCTTCCAGTTGAATTCTTTGGTAGACTCTATCAAATTCCTCTTCTCCGCGTATACCGAAAACATGATTGAAGTCTTCAAGGTCCAACATCTTGGATAAAGCGGCAAGGTTTCAAACTACATCAGTTACCATCGGTTCCCTTCGGGATTCTCACGATAAGTTTTTATCTTAAGCTATGATCTTAAGTTACCTCGTCAGGTAGCGTACGAATTTCAACAATTATTATCGCATGAATAGATTTCTGAGTAAGCAAAATCATATTAGGATAAAACTTTCTCAGCAGAGAATGCCTTTTATGGTCTAATGCATTCAAAGATTCGACCCTAAGAGAGTTGTGATACTCAACTCCTACACCCTTAAAAATTGCCCTTTGTAGTGGAAAATGTTAAAAAAGTAGCTCTTTGCACGCTTAAATGGCTTATGCTGCCTAGTAAAACTGCAAAACATAGCATGAAAATGCTATGAATGCAGTGAAAGACCTGCCCTTGGGCAGAATTACTATGGATGGATTCATAAAATTTTGGAAGTTGATGGTAATGATAGAATTTCAACAGTTGAAGTTTTAGCTGAGGATAGGCGCAATAGCCCTCGAAACTACAACTGTGAAAATCACAAAGTTTTATGAGTTGAGATGTAAAAATATTTCTCTGACTGAATTTATAAAAAAATAATGAACTTACAGTTAGCATAAACAGCTGGAGTGATGGGAGGTTCACATCTGATGAGTCCGCACCATACTACAATACGAGCGATAAGACTTTGGAATTTTGCAAGCAGGAGGACAAATTGGAGGACCAAGAACTTGGCTTGCAGTTGGTGATCTTTAAGAACCTCGCTGAGCATCTTGATGGTCATGCTCATGCCCCAGACACCAAACAGTATGGATAATATCACCACAGGCTGCATGTACATGTAGTTCACCTGATACAAACTCTGTAACATTTTCAAAAACAAGTAAGTTCATTCAAACGCTAGTTGAACTATTATAATAGTCCAAGATCCGGCTGCAACATTACTATTTTCATCGAGTGTATGAACAAAATACATTTTTTTCATAAAATCGTGAATTACTGAATACATTTTTGCCAAGTTGCCTATTAAAATTCGGCTGCCAGTATGCTTAATTAAATTATAATTTATTTATTTATTCAAAATTATTTGATTCACTTTTATCAAAATAAATTATAATCCAGTTCACAGAAATCGATGTATAGGGCTTGAAAAGTTTTGGTTGTCATTGCACACTTGGCTGTAAACCTCTTCGCGGCTGCAGCAGGCTGTGACACCAATCAGTAATAAAATGGCAGTAAGTATGTATTTATTGTTTTATATTGTTCCCTCACAGCAGGAAGTAAAACTACTGCCCTTTATGTATACTACATACTATGTATATACAAAAAAATATCCAAAAGATAGTGTTAATATATATTATATGAAACAAATCACAGCATTTTAAATGAACAGAACTTTATTTGACACAATATAAAACAATAAATACACACTGCCATTTTATTACTGATTGGTGTCACAGCCTGCTGTAGTCACGAGGAGGTTTACGGCCAAGTGTGCAATGGTAAACAAAACTTTTCAAGCTCTATACATTGATTTCTGCCCACTGGATTATAATTTATTTTTATAACAAGTTAATCAAATTATTTGAAATAAATAAATAAATTAAAATTTAATTAAACATACTGGCAGCCGAATTTTAACAGGCAACTCGGCAAAAATGTATTCAGTAATTCATGATTTTATGAAAAAAATAGATTTTGTTCATACACTCGATGAATGCAGTAATCTTGCAGCCGGATCTCGGACTATAACAAGGGCTCGGAAACTGAGGAAAACCCCTTTTTTTATTTTATGTCTGAAGATGAGGCCCAATATAATATATATACATTTTGGGTCATTCTAAGCCAGAAAATGGAGAGTTTTATTTGTTTTTTTTGTCCTTTTTTTAATGATTTTTGGCTTATTGATCTTTTCTAACCATTTTTTAGGTCTTAGCAGCTTTTTTTGCAACTTTACCTTCTTTTTACTACATTTATACCATTTGTACAATTCAAGAATCTGCAGAGTTTAGTCTCAATTTAAACTTCTTTTAAAAACACTATCATCAGTAGTTTTACTTTCTAAACACTTTTCACATTCCAAATACTTTTGTTCCACAAAAAATTATTGAACCTTCACAAAATATGCTGTTATTTTTAACCACAAGCCTAAATGACCACCTGAACTATTGTATTTCAACTTCAAATTTTCTAAGAAGTCACTTTTTGAAAATTACCTCGAGCAGAGGGTGAAGGCATCGAGGTTTTCTTTATATACTCATTAGCAACAGTAAAACTTTTTAAGTAATTGTATATGCATGACTTGAAAGTGTCAAGTGTGTGACAACCCCTGGTATCTTGAGGGAGAGAATTCAAGGAGCGGACAGAGACTACTGTGAATTAAGTAGAATAATAGGAATAAAGGAGAGAAACTGTTAGCAGACTTATCTTGTGACCTAGTGTCAATATTGAGGTAAGAAGATAGCTTATCAAATATGGACACCAGGTTACTAGGAGTGTAGTAATTCAGAAGCCTGAAAAAAGTGAAAGAGAGCGCAATCTATGTCTGTCAGTAAGACGGAGCCAAGAGTGTTCGGAAATATGATCACAATGGCAGATTTTGAAAATTAAACGAATACAAATATTTTGAACACACTGCAGTCTCTGCGACAAGTCATAGTTTAAGTCATTATACATAATGTTGTGGTTAAGGCAAGAAGCCTTGGCACAGAGCTACGGGACTTGTGCTGGTTTGGGTCCCATGGGGGAAGAAACTTTTCTCATGGATTTTCGGCCAGTATGGGACTGGTGCCCACCCAGCACCGTGAGGCATTTGGGTAGCTACAATAAGTAGCGACTCCAGGTTGAGAAAACCAGCTATAACGGCTGGGAGATCCGACATGCTGACCACGTCACCCCTACACTGGCTTATGATTGTCTACCTCTGTGAATAACACATGTGGATGTGAGGCCAGCAGCCGGCTGGTAGGTAGGCCTAGGGCCTTCAAGGCCTGTCGTGCTTGGAGTTTTTTTTATTTTTATATATAATGTCACAATAATCGAAGCATGGTAACTCAAGATTCTGCACAAGGGTTTGTTCAAATGAAACAGGGAGACATTTCTTTAAATGTACAAGATATTGTTAGTATGGTATGTGCTATGGTGTGTCATCGCAGCAACAGACCTGATATAATTTTAAATATATTTAATTGTTTTACTTACCTCTTCTTCAGCCCACATGACTAGCAATACCATGTATACTAGACCCTGTACAATGGGCAACTGCAGAACCAGCAATCGCAAATGTCTCACATGGCCCCTGCAAAATGAAATTATCTTCTAGTATTTGAAGAGAAAAATTATACACTCAGACCGGGACTTGAACCCAGGACCCTTGGTTCTCTAGACCAAGTGCTCTACCAACTGAGCTATCTGAGCAAGTACCGATCTAAATGCAAATCCTTCTCTATATACATTGTAATTCCCATCCACCAAATGCTGTGAAGCCATGCTTCTATCTTGCAAATGGCGGCTCCTTTATTAAGAAGACATATTTGGGAATTATACATTACAGCCAGTACGGCTTTTTCCAAGTTTTTATTATTGATTTCGTACATCTCAATGATGGATAAATCATATTTGAAGAGAAAAATTATACGCTCAGACCGGGACTTGAACCCAGGACCCTTGGTTCTCTAGACCAAGTGCTCTACCAACTGAGCTATCTGAGCAAGTACCGATCTAAACGCAAATCCTTCTCTATATACATTGTAATTCCCATCCACCAAATGCTGTGAAGCCATGCTTCTATCTTGCAAATGGCGGCTCCTTTATTAAGAAGACATATTTGGGAATTATACATTACAGCCAGTACGGCTTTTTCCAAGTTTTTATTATTGATTTCGTACATCTCAATGATGGATAAATCATATTTGAAGAGAAAAATTATACGCTCAGACCGGGACTTGAACCCAGGACCCTTGGTTCTCTAGACCAAGTGCTCTACCAACTGAGCTATCTGAGCAAGTACCGATCTAAACGCAAATCCTTCTCTATATACATTGTAATTCCCATCCACCAAATGCTGTGAAGAACCAAGGGTCCTGGGTTCAAGTCCCGGTCTGAGCGTATAATTTTTCTCTTCAAATATGATTTATCCATCATTGAGATGTACAAAATCAATAATAAAATCTTCTAGTATCTTGAAGATTTAAATACTCGCTACATATTTACATATTTACCAAGTTATTTATTTATCATCACATTTTCAAAATTCATCGGCTCATCACAATGTAGGCACAAAATAATAAGATACTGAAATTATATTTGAAGAGAAAATTTTTTGCCATGACTGAGACTCGAACACGGGACCTTTGGCTTTCTAGGCCAATACTCTACCATCTGAGCTACCGGGGCGAGTTCTGGTTTAAACGCAAATTTTTCTCTTATATACGTTGTAATTCCCAGCACCAAATGCTATGAACCCTTTGCATCTATCTTTGCAAATGACAGATTCTTCGTTAAGAAAACATTTATCGGGAATTTAAACACTACTTTATAAAGCCAGTAGGACTTCTATTGATGTATTATATTAATTTAACACTTCTCACTGAAGGATAAATCATATTTGAAGAGAAAAAAACAATTTTTGCCCAGACCGAGTCTCGAACCCGAAGCCAAAGGTCCCGGGTTCGAGTCTCGGTCTGGGCGAAAATGTTTCTGTTCAAATATAATTTATCCTTCAGGAGAAGTGTTAAATGAATAATAAAACCATTAACAAGGTACTTCTTTACTTTGTATACCACAGCACAGGACATGTCTATACTCTGAATCTAACACAATATCTATGACTAGAGCATGGAACTCACTTCCCAGTCATGTCAGGGACTGTCAACCACCATCATTATTTAAATATAAATTAAATGATATCCTAAGTTCCACACAATGATAATACTCATAAGATAATTATGGGAAATAACATTATGAGGTTCTTCAATTAATTAATCAATTCTTATCTTATCTCATACTTCATGTTCTTTAACACAAAAACTGCAGTTTTCAAGAGGTGTCTCTCTCATCTTCAGCCAAAACCGTGACTACCAGATTTTCATTACAATTTTCATGGTTTTGGCTGAAAAGGAGAGGGACACTTCTTGAAAACTGCAGTTCCCATGTTAAAAAACATGAAGTATGAGGTAAGATAAGAATTAATTCATAATGAAATTACTATCGGCATAACAACTATATTCAGCATTATGAAAATACAATAGAAAGTAATATTATGAGGTACCATACATCCCTATCCTGAGCCAATGTTCTGTAATCATTGTCTGTATAATCTACTTCCCTCAAATCATAGTTAATGTTATTCTCCCACCTCATTTTTGGTCTACCAACTGGGCGTTTTCCATCTGGTATTCCTACAAGTAGCTTCCATGCACATCTTTCATTTTTTCATATTGTCTGCAATACGTATAACATTTTTTTGGTTGAAGAGAAACCTTCATATTAGGGAAAATCTGTAGCCTATTAAAAAAAAGTGAAAATATTGGAAATAAATTAGTGATCTGCTACTGATAGAAACATTTTCCTTTATCAATTTACTTTCTGAGATTTATTACTCATATTTATTTAATTTTATTTATTTATTTAGCTTGTTGGATTCAAGTCCATGGTGACCTTCTCCTCCACTTAACCAAGACAAACATAAGTTACATTAAAATACAAAAGTCTCAATTCAACATTAGATTATAAATAAAAAGTTGAATTAACTGAGAATAATAAGAATAATAATTATAATGTTAATGATAATTAAGATATATTCAATTGATGGGGTCAGAAATAAAATTTAAATCAGTAAATAAACAGATATCTTATTTAATTAAATTTACAGTGGGAGGAAACACTATGAGGTATTTATATTAATAAATGAGTTGGAGAAAATGTTTTAACATCTCACCTCACAAAGTTGCATATCTTCACGATACCAGTTTCAAAAGTATACTATTACTTCCATCTTCAGTCAAATTCCAACTGTTGAAATTTCGTTGTTAACATCATCTTCTGAACTGCCATCTGGTGCAGATTTTATGAACTTGGAGATTAAATTATTCTCTAGGGGATATCTCCGATTTAATCTCCGATCCGATTGAGGGTCTTTCCACTTTTCAGCGGTTGCCCTTTTACCAGCCGGCTGCTAGCCCTTCACATCCACATGTGTCAATCACAGAGGTAGATGATCAACAGCCAGTGTAGGGGTGACATGTGGTTAGCATGTCGAGTCCCCCAGCCGTTATAGCTGGTTCCTCAACCTGGAGCCGCTACCCAATTGCCTCACGATGCTGGGTGGGCACTGGTCCCATACTGGCCGAAATACCATGAGAAAATTTCTTCCCCCATGGAGACTCGAACCAGCGCAAGTCCCGTAGCTCTGCACCAAGGCTTCCTACCTTAACCGCTCGGCTATGGCGCGGGATCGATTTAATCTCCAAGTTCATAAAATCTACACCAGATGGCAGTTCAGAAGATGATCCCCGATGAGAATAATTTAATCTCCAAGTTCATAAAATCTACACCAGATGGCAGTTCAGAAGATGATGTTAACGACGAAATTTCAACAGTTGGAATTTGACTGAAGATGGAAGTAATACTATACTTTTGAAACCGGTATCGTGAAGACACGCAACTTTGTGAGGTGAGATGTTAAAACATTTTCTCCAACTCATTTATTAAGATATCTTATTACGTAGCTCACTCTTAACACAAATATGTTTAATATTCATTGAGAGAGTGTTTAATAAGAGGTTGAAACAACACAACAAATGTAAACTCTTAAGAGAGAACATGAACAAGTGCTACAAGATTACAACATATAGCATGAATAGGTCATGGACTTATTAAATTAACTGGAAATTTGTATTCTGTTCTTAATACACAATCAATGTAAAAAAAATAAAAATAAAAATTAATATATAAAGGAAGTGACACTATTTCCTCTGTTCATGGAGACATTCACAAGTCTGAATGTTAAACTATTAAAGACTGCCTGCTTATGTGAAATGCAATTGAAACCTTGTCACTTTTATGTAATTAATTACACTGGTCAACATGATTTTCGTCCCATGAGTACCAATAGTTGTACTTAATGCAGTTTTTTATCGTGTTTTCAAATGTGTATTCAGAATTTCTCCATCACCCACAGTTTTTTTTATTTCAATTTAAATTAATGGATTTAAATAATTAATTTTTTAATAAACTTTTTTTGTCCATTGTAAAATAAAACCAAATGAGCTAACTCAATGATTTCAGCTATGGAAAAGAGATAAAGGCGAATGGAATCCTAATATGCTGGCCGATTATTGTTGGACCATCAAAAGGGATGCTCCACAAGTGAAATATAGCAGAAAATCGTCATTTCTTACTTTCTAGGTGAGTCCAAATGTTCGAATATTGTATAGTTACAAATGTAGAAAATATTAAAATGTTTGAAATTATAAATTCCTGTCTCACGGAAACCTTGCGTGATGGAGAAAAACCGATATCATATTTGAATTCAGAAGAAAAAATACTATCAGAATCACATATTTTTCTTTCTGAGACAAAAAAAAGTTTCTTTTTTGTTGCTCAGTGTTATCAGTGTGTTTATTTTCTGTAAATTCCAAATTCTTTTTTTTTTCTTTTCATTTCTGATCAATTTTAGGGCCAAAATGGTATTTGCTGTTTATTTTCAACTTCCAAAGTACATTTAATTGTTTTATTATGGATATTCAAAACTTTTACAGCATCTTCCAAATTTAACTTATATAGGAAAAAAATCACTATGAGGTTTAATTTAAGAATTGAATTAAAGTGTTTAATACCTCACCTGAAATCCAGTGTTCAATTAAACTAGTTCTGATGCCTGGGCAACTTCATCTTCAGTAATTTCTTATTGACTGAAATTACTGGAGATGAAGCTGCCAGGCTTTGAAACCAGTTTAATTAGAAGACCAGGTATGAGGTGAGGTATTAAACACTCTAATCTTTCAAATGTTTGTGATTGACTATTGCTATGATATGTCCACATATCTGCATTAAAATTTAAACATCAAAGGATGTGCTTTGATTATATCTGACATTAAAAATATTTTTATGATAAAATTATAATAAATTTTAATACAGAGAAAAAACACAAATTAAACATAGCAAAAGAGAATGATTTTGAATATGTAGAATGTTTAGAAGATGGAATTGGGAAGTACTGGAACGTCCATCAAATTCACAGACATGAGCTCATGTGACCATAATTTATTCACAAAGATTAAAGAACCTCTATGAGGCATTCAATTTCAATCAAGAGTTGATATCCAGAAAGCTTTGATCAGATGAGAGAGAATCCAGAAATGACGCTGCAGATGAAGCATGCAGTTTCCAAGGATTTGGCAATGTATAGTTGACTTGGCATGAGACTAGTGATCTGGGGTTCAAATCCCGGTCTGAGCATTAATTTTTCTTTCTAAAACAAAACTTACTTATTTACTCACTGGCACTATCGAACCCGTAGATTCATGGCAGCGCGGACATAAGCTCTCCATACATCCCTATCCTGAGCGAATGCTTTCCAATCATTCCCTGTATAATCTACGTCCCTCAAATCATAGTTAATGTTATTCTCCCACCTCATTCTTGGGTCTACCAACTGGGCGTTTTCCCTCTGGCTTTCCCTACAAGAAGCTTCCATGCAAGTCTATCATTCCCCATTTCTAAAACAAAAACTATGTCCAATTCTGAAACATGTTAATTTAAAATATAACATCAAAACTATAAATTAAGATCATAATGTCAAAAGTAATCTAAATAATTTTTTTGTGATGTTATAGCAGCATTATCACTCTTGGTGGACTAGAGGTTATGCTCCTTGCCTCTGGTTTCGAGGGTAGCAGGTTCAAACCTGGCTGCAGTCAGTGGATTTTTTTTAGGACAGAAAAATCCAAGGTGCAAGTCCTCCAGGAGGGACTTTTAAGCCATGGGTCCTGAGTCTGAAGATTTTGAGGCTTGTAAAAGATCCTTAAGGCTGAATAAAGAGGTCTCTAAGCAAAATTTAGCGACATCAACGTCCTAGTAATACCTTAGTTGCCTGTTAGATGTCTCTTTGGGTTGGTGTGTTGACTGTATGCCATCCATGCCATCTACGAGCAAATAAGTTAACTAAATTTATTTAACTTTCACAGGGAAAAAAATCCACATCCAAAAAAAAACAAGAAAGATAAACTCATGAATTTTGAAACTCCTGCAAATTTTGACCTGATCCAGAGGTTCATCGGTCCACCGATAGAAGAAAGAAAAAAAAAAAACACCAAGAAACGACATAACAATGGTTGACTAGAGGCTACTGATAATGGAGATAAGCTCTGAAACTGCAGTCTAGAAGAAAAAGGATATACATCCATCCATAGTAATTCTGCCCAAAGGCAGGTCCTTTACTGCAATCATAGCATTTTCATGCTATGCTTGTAGATTTACTAGGGAATTGTGTAGGTGTTGTAGCTTCCCGTTGCTTTCCACACCGGTGAAGGATGATGATAAAAAACTTCTGGCACGACAGGCCTACAAGGCCCTTAGCCTGCCAGCCGGCTGCTGGCCTCACATCCACATGTGTCAATCACAGAGGTAGATGATAATCAGCCAGTGTAGGGGTGACATGTGGTCAGCATGTTGAGTCCCCCAGCTGTTATAGCTGGTTTCCTCAACCTGGAGCCGCTACTTATTGTAGCTACCCAAATGCATCACGATGCTGGGTGGGCACCGGTCCCATACTGGCCGAAATACCATGAGAAAATTTCTTCCCCCATGGAGACTCGAACCAGCACAAGTCCCGTAGCTCTGCGCCAAGGCTTCCTGCCTTAACCACTCGACTATGGCACGGGACTAATGATGATGATGGCCATATGATTTCGGGGACCGTTTGGGCCTTAAAGTTTTCCTGACATTTGTCTTACAGGTGAGGAAAAACCCCGATAAAAACCTCACCCAGAAGAACTTCCCCAATCAGGAATCGAACCCGGGCCCGTTGCATGACAAGGAAAAAAAGGTGAGTTAATAAAAACATTAATTTAATTCTAAAAATTGACTTGGTCTAGTAACTCCTTATAAAGGAGAAGCTATGGCTCAACAATAGGCTATGCCATTATAGATAGATAGCAGTGTTGTTATTACTTATCGAATGCCCGAGTAATAAGAATGTCAATGCAACTACTCTATATCGATAGATATTATTAATATACAGAAAGAGAAACTTACTTATCAACAGTGAGAAGTGGTAAACAGCAACATGGATAACAGCAGCAAGGACCTACTCGTGGGTTCAAAGAGTTAGGTTTGACTCTGCGGATAAGTTCTGCTTCTCCTCCACAATATGCAACAAGCAAGCAGAACTGTTGGTAGAGGGCTGCCATGAATACACCCTGAGTGACTGCTTCAGCCAGCAGTTGTGCTCTCGGCACAACGATGGCACAGTACGTAGCTAGTGCAACGACTGGATACACACTGAGCACAAATGCGGAATGTGTCTTGACTAGAGGTGGAGCATTCTTCATAATATGCTTGAGTGTATCGATGTACATCAGCAGGATGAACAGCACCGAGGCTCCTCCCACTGTGAATAATGTTATCCCAAGCACATTGATTGCTGCAACAACAAACACATGTGTGTGAGTAAATTAAAAATCTCCAATTAATTTTAAATAATTGATCATTATATCTGTTGTGCTTTTTTTAAGAATAAGAATAAATTGGTTATTCTTTACAACCTGTGATGCGACTTTTTTAATTCCTTCATAAACTCCTGTTAAATTTTATTCTTAGGAAAAAATCTATATTCAGAAGAACAAAAACAGAGTTATGAATTTTGAAATACTGACGGAGCATGACCTTGTTTGGAGGTTCTTTGGCTAACCACACGATGGAGCTGACATCGACATCCAGGGTATGCAACATAAATCTAACCAGTCTGGACAAGCTGACAATAAAACAATTGTTTTGAAACATGTCCAAGAACAAATCAACATTAATATTGAGGTAAGATGATCAGACTGAAAATAATTTAATTTATTCTTAGGGTTTCATTTTTCAAATTATTTCCCACCATTTACAATGATTTTTACATTTTTTCTAACAATTATTTTAATATACTTTTCTATGATATTTAACTAGATACATAGCATGAAGACATGGCAGGCATATTGACTTAAATGAATATTCTATGCAACAACAAATACTGTTCTAGTGCAGCCAACATAGAGTATGTACTAATTAACTGTACACATTTACTTCATAATTTCAGAACTTACTATTTATTTTTGGGTGTTGCAGTCTTTCACAGGTTAGAGTGCTTAAATTGCATAATGTTGGTTTTTAGTATTTAATTTTAGGAAGTTATATTTTGAGGTTATTTTAATTATATTATTTTTATTAAATTAGCACCAAAAAATAACTACAGTTTAAATAAACTAATAAAAACCAACAAAAATGAAAAAAACTGATAAAAATAAAAAGTCAGGAATATATCAAATTGAATGCATGGGTTGTGAAAAGATATATATAGGGAAAACAAAAAGAAACCTAAAAATTAGAACCAAAGAACACATAAGAAATATTAAAAATGGAGAAATTGAAAAATCTGCAGTTGCTGCTCATGTTTGGTCTGAAAAACATAATATAAATTCAGACACTAAATTATTAAAACAGTTAGAAAATACAAAAGAGCTGACTATTTGGGAAAAAATTTATATTCAGAAGAACAGAAACAGAGTTATGAATTTTGATATTCCGATGGAGGGTGACCTTGTTTGGATGTTCTTTGGCCAACCACAGGATGGAGCTGACATCGACATCCAGGTGGTGCAACATAATGCAACATAAATAAAACCAGTCTGGGAAAGCTGACGATAAAACAGAATTGTTTTGAAACATGTCCAAGAACAAATCAACGTTAATATTGAGATAAGATGTCCAGACCAAAAATAATATAATTAGTTGGTTTTTAGGTTGGTATTTCACAGGTTAAAGTACTTAAATTGCATTAAGTTAGCTTTAGGTTCATTAAATATTGGATATATGTTGGCTGCATCCCTTGATTCCATAGTGTACACCACTTCGTGTTTATTGGCACATGCGCATGGTATATAATTGGAAATTTAAAAGAAATTTCACATCACATATTGTAAAGAATCCCTTAAATCTTATTCACAAATAAATGTTGTACATGTATTGACATGGATGAGCAAGTGCTCGTGTTCGGGTGCAGTTCTGTTACAGAAATTATACACGTAGAATATATACATTACAAAGTTTTACTTAAAGGGAAAAGGAAAACAAATTATATAAATTTAGGAGCCACTTTCAATACATAAAATAAATTCTGGCACATTAAAAATTAGGAAATAATACAAGGGGAAATAAAATAGACAAAACAATATGGAATAGATTAATATCAGATTCAAGAGGGCAATTAAAGAGGAAATAATATAAAACAAAACAAATTTAGGAGAAATTTTCAAAATATAAAACTCACTCTGACACACAAAGAATTAATGCAAAGGAGAATGATACGAACAAAACATTGTATAATACATTAACACCAACTGAAGAAAGTAGTGAAATAAATTATTTAATAATATAAAGGTAAATAAATTTAGGAGAAAATTTTGAAAATATGGAACTCAAACATACACAAAGAATGCAGTTTAATAATGGGGTTTCTGTTATTATTGTTATCATTCTAGTGTGCAGTGATTTTCATATTGTAATCAGGTTGATGTAATTGTAGTGGCATTGGTTTTTTGTTCATTGTAATATGTTACTCTTACATCATTTTGTATTATTGGTTTGTACATGATGGTGTACTTTCAATTTTATGTCTAGCTTGCCAATTGGGCATGGGTTTGGATCATATAATGAGAGAATTCTTGTGAATTTTAAGTGTGGGTGATGCATGGCCATTCTTTTAATTGGACGATGTTATGCATCAATCGGTTAAGTGTCATTTTTAAAATTGAGATTATAATGCCATTTGTTGCACTAACTCATGAAGTAAGTGTACACAAACATTCTCAAAGTGCAAAGAACCTCTATGAGGCATTCAATTTCAATCAAGAGTTAATATCCAGAAAGTTCAAGATTGATCAGATGAGAGAGATATCCAGAAATGGTGCTGCAGATGGAGTGAACCATATTCCAAGGATTCGGCAACATATAGTTGACTTGACAAGAGACTATAAATGAAGTTTGTAATGTCAAAATTAACCTAAATACATTTTTTTGTGATGTTATAGTAGTGTTGCCATTATTTATCAAATGCCCTGGTAACTGAATTTATGAACAAGGATCCAAACATGAGGAACAAAATTCCACAAATCAGCACAAATACTAGCATATGCATTTGATACAGATATAATCAGTAGGTCTGAAATTAACTTTAAGACAATATTCTTAAGTAAAGTAAAGTGATCCCACAACAGGCCTCAGGAGGCCCTTGGGGTAGTAGGAGGTTAAGGCTCCCACTTTTTCTAGACAATCGGCACTTTATGTCAGCCGGGTTGTCAGCCCTGCGTGACGGCCGCCTTTACCCCAGAACAAGCGTCTGGTACTCATTTCAGTTAGAGGCTGAGTCGACCCCAGGGCCATAGTGCCGCCAGAGGGTTTTGGTCAGTTTAAAAATCCTGACCCCAACGGGACTTGAACCCTCGACCCTCCGGCTTGTAGCTCAGTGCCTTAACCAAGACAATATTCTTAGCATTACAAAACTCAGCCAAAAAATGGGACTAAACATAAATGAAGAGAAAACCAAATATCCCCAATGAAAGTACTAAATACAGAAAAACTGAATAACATATTAATGTGAGAAAGTAAATCATTTCATATATCTTGGAGTTTTAATAAATAAACAAAACAGTAGGCTACAGGGAAAAATAAATAAAAGAATACAAAATGCTAATAAATGTTATTTTTGCAATAATAAAGTATTAGAAATCAAAATATCTGACATGCGGAACAAAACCCAGATTGTATAAAACATTAATTAAAATAGTTCTAATTTATAGGAGTGAAACCTGATTAAAAAAGGCAAACAATTTTTTGGACACAGCCTTGGTACATCACAACATTTCTCTAGGAGAAATTTCAATGTATGTTTCGCATACAATGGGTTGAAAGTTCCCTTGTGAGAAAAAATTGTCGGCCCTTTCATGCCCAGATTTGAATTACGACACTAATTACATCGAGTTGATAAACATCGTCGTTAAAATGCCAATTAGACGCGCTAACCGTTGCACCATACAAACTGTCGTCATAAAACAAAGACAAATCGTGCAATTGTTGATACAAGTTAGAAAGTTGAGTTATGTAAGAACGTTTGTAGGAAAACCAAGTAGAATCCTAATAATCATCTCAAGGAAATTATGTAAGCCTAAAGGGAAATTAAGAAACGGGAAGAGTTACTCAGCTCTCTCTCTCTGAACGGCCTTGAAAGAGTCTAGTAGTAGGAGTTCAGTGACCTGCTTTCAGAACGCTCAACACCATAGAGAACACTTCCCTTGATAACAGATGAGCTGCGATGTCCTCAAGTACCTGGCCAGTCTGGCATGGCGATCCCGTTCACTGCATCTTGTGGACTGCAGATAAAACTTGCTATTATTTGGTTAGTCTATTACGTGGACGCCTTAAGCAATGAAAATATCGTACTTTACCGCCTTATAGGTCAACTTTGTAACAACTGTACGGCTTCCTACATTTCGTAATCGTCTGCAAAGAACTTACGAAGTTTCCAAATAAACTTTCTCATCTTCAATGCTATCAAGATCACGTCTTTAATAATTCTACTTACTTTATGTTTTAGATATGAATTTTATGATTGTAATTTATTTAAACAGACGAATAATTGTTTATAATTAAATTAGAGTATCAAATAAACGCCAATATATACAATATTGTTTATAAACATTCATTCCTTTCACAAGACCACTGAAACCGGTTACAACGTTCATTTTCCCCATACCAACCTTTCCATTAAGAATGTTTTTTTTATTAGGAATTTCTCTACAATACAGTAGTTTTCCTACAATCCATTGTCAATTTTACTCCTCCATACATCCCTATTATCTGCATCATTCTGTTAAATCCTCTCGACATCATACTCCTGTGCATTCCTTGAACCAACTTTTGGTTTCCCTTTCTTCGTAGTCCTCCGCTTCAAATTTAATATCGTCTTAGGTATCCGTCTTTATTCAGTCCTCTTTCTTCATTAACTTGTAGAACATCTTTTTGAATATCCATTAATTCTCTGATTTTCATCATCACCATCATAGTACATTCACGAATTTAGGCCATTTGTTGACCTGTTTCGGCCTCAAGAGAAACACCATCCAGAAGTCTTTTGAGTGGACGTCCTGGTCTTCTTCTTCCTGCAGGTTGATATCTTAACATTAGTTTGGGTATTCTGTGATCTTCCATTCGATGAACATGTTGTACCCATCTTGACTTATAATCAGAAATTTTGTTTTCTAAAGATTCCATGTGTAATTCTTCTAAGATGTCTTCATTTTTTTTTTATCTAGTAGTGTGTATCCTGCAGTCCTCCGAAGATATCTCATTTCAGCAGATCTAAGTATCTGCATTTCCTTCTGTTTCAACGTCCATACTTCGCTACCATACAAAAGAGTTGGAAGAGCCAGTGTTTTATACACTTTCAGTATTGAATGCTTTTGGACTAACTGTGGCTTGAAGATAGAATTTATTAATCCTAAAATTCTTAAAAATTTAGATATTTTTGCATTTACATCCTTTTCTTCTCTTCATATGAGATATTGCATCCTAGATATGTAAAATTATTCACCTGCTCCAAAATTTTATTGTCCAGTACAATTTCACTTCTGACAGGATCTACACCTTGAAATGCCATAATTTTTGTTTTTTCTGTAGATATCTTTAATCCATATTCTTCTGTAATTTTGTTAAGTTCATACAGACCTTTCTGTAGATTATCTTCGGAATTTGCTATTATTATTTGGTCATCTGCAAACAATAGGGTGTTTAATTTTCTATTTTCTGATATTCTTATTCCAAATTTATATGTTTTGTTCCAGTGACGTGTGTATAACCTCTCCTACCCAATTCTCATCCTCACCTTCTCGTGGTACAACCCGTTTTCACAAACGAGGCTCTGAGGACCGAGTCACGGCGGTATAACCGTTCCATCAGGTACTGAGTAAATGCGGTATCCTAATGTCTGTCCAGAGACTAAAAGGTAGCAGCCCTACCACTGGACTACTTAGCGTCGGGCCAGTAACCTGTCCTAAGGAACTTCAAAACTACTTTCAAGTCTCAACACGAAAAAATCCAGAAGGAATTGAAATATTCTCTGATTTTATTGTTCTTATTTTGCCTCTTCTTGAATTTCTAGAAGCCCTCCTCAGGAAGTCCAACTTAATATTGTATATTGAGTTCAAATTCCAATTTAGGCATACATTTTTTCTTCAAATTTGATTTGTCATTGTGTGAGACGTGATGAATTTAATATTAGATATTTAATATTGCATGTCAGGCGGAATTAACCAGTCTAATTCGATGGTGCAGATTGCATAATGTCAATTGAATCCAGTTCATATTTCTTACCCTTCTTCTTCTTCAAGGTTTAGGCCTTTCGAACTGATTAGTCCTTATTTAAACATATCGTCCCTTCTTGTTCTTGGTGTTCCAATTTGACGATATTTCTTGGTAGAGTTTATTAAATTTTTTGGAAACCGTTATTCATTCATTCTTAAAATATAATGAAACCAGTTTTGTTTATTTTCTTTGATTTTTATTCAAAATAGTAATTACAGCTAATACCTGGCGTGCGCTGCTACTCCTAAATAAATGTTAAAGTGTTTTTACCACCAGCCGTGCGCTGTTATAGGCTACTTGTCTGGGAATCTGCTTATCCCGATCTTGTTGTCATCAATGAAAGACAAAAATGGTTATTGTGAGTTATCCGTAGAAGATAAACATATGCTGTCGCGGACTTTTTTTTGTAGAGTTTTTTGATATGTTCAATTCTGTGTAGATTAATTTGGTGTATTTGTTATGGTTTAGGCAGCGTAAGCCATTTAAGCGTCAAAATAGGAACTTTATTTCACGTTTTTCACTACAAAGGGTAATTTTTATGAGTGAAGAGGTTGAGTATCACAACTCTCTTATAGCCTATGTTCATCCCCAAAATCTCCTGAACCTTTTTCAAAAAGCCCCATCTCAATCAAATGAACGGTATGGCAGAGCACGCTTGCCCGGGAATCTACCTATCCCGATCATCTAGGTATCAATGAAAGACAAAAATGGTTATTGTGAGTTATCCGTAAAAGATAAACATATGATGTCGCGGATTTTTTTGTAGAGTTCTGTGAGATATTCAATTCTGTGTACATTAATTTGGTGTATTTGTTTTGGTTTAGGCAGCGTAAGCCATTTAAGCGTAAAAATAGGGGTTTTATTTCACTTTTTCACTAGAAAGGATGATTTTTAGGGATGAAGGGGTTGAATATCATAACTCTCTTATAGCCTATGTTCATTCCGGGAATCTCCTGAACATTTTGCAAAAAACCCCATCAAAATCGGATCAACAGTAAGGCCGCGCATAGAATACCAATAAACAAACCAACAAACAAACGTTCATTTATATATCCATCCATAGTAATTCTGCCCGAAGGCAGATCCTTCACTGCAATCATAGCATTTTCATGCTATGCTTGCAGCTTTACTAGGGAATTGTAGGTGTGGTAGCTTCCCGTTGCTTTCCACACCGGTGAAGGATGATGATGATGATGATGATGATGATAAGGATAAGGATGATGGTGATGATGATGGCCATATGATTTCGGGGACCATTTGGGCCTTAAAGTTTTCCTGACATTTGTCTTACAGGTGAGGAAAAACTCCGATAAAAATCTCACCCAGAAAAACTGCCCCGACCGGGGATCGAACCCGGGCCCGCTGCGTGACAAGGCAGCACGCTACCTCGAGACCACAGTGGTGGACAATAATACTATCATGACATGAAATTTAGTACAACTGGTTGTACTAAATTGTTAACCGGTTTTAATTTGTATTAATTCGATAATTAACCGGCCCGGAAACCAAAGCCCCAGGGTCCGGACCCGGACCGCAGTCCGCCAATTGAAGACCATTGATATATACACTGCTCAAAACAATTAGAGGAACACTTGTAATAAATTGAATAAGTAATTGTTTTTTAAAGCTGTGATGCTGAAAGTTGGACAATATGTAAATTGAATTATTAATTTTATCATTGGATACAAATTTTAAAGATCCATGGCCTAAATACAGAAAAATTACCTCAAATAACAAATATAGAGAATTTTTTTTTATTTTGGAAGGCACTGGCCACTTCTAATTGGTAAGCTTCCTGATGTTGCTATAGTGACGAATGTTGATTATTGCCTTGTTTATTGAAGTCTCTGACAAAATGAGGCATTTAAATGAGTTTGAAGTGTATCATGCTCTACATCTTTTACGACAAGGTCAATCTCTGCGACAAGTGGCTAGAGAGCTTGGGGTTTCTCCTTCCGTGGTGTCCAGGTTACGCAACAGGCACAGAGAGACAGGTCAGTATTGTAGAAGACGTGGCCAGGGCCGTAAATTTAAAACAAGCCCCCAGGATGACAGATACGTTGTTCTTTCTGCTCTTCGACAGCGTACAAAAACTGCAAAAGACCTGCAGAATGACCTTCATATGGCTTCCGGAATCCGGGTTTCAGACCAAACCATAAGGAACAGATTAAGGAAAGAGAATATTCGTCCAAAAAGGCCCGTTAAAAAACCACGCTTAACAAATGGGCATAAGGCAGCAAGACGTACGTATGCTGAAAACCATGGTGATTGGAACCTGAACCAGTGGGAGTCTGTGCTCTTCTCGGACGAATCCAGGTATCGTCTTACACGTTGTGATGGTCGATTGAGGGTGTGGGGACGGCCAGGAGAAAGATTTTCTGCAGAGGCTGTACAGGAAATTGATAGATTCGGAGGAGGTTCCATAATGGTGTGGGCCGGAGTTATGTACAACAATCGTACGGACCTTGTACTTGTTCCCCAGCGACTGAATGCTGTCCGGTATATCGAGCACGTTCTGGAAGAGCATGTAGTACCTGCTGCCATTGGAGTAGGCCCTGGATTTCTGTTTATGCAGGATAATGCCAGGGCACATTCTGCGGCTGTCACCAGGGATTTCCTGAGGAGGAATGAAATTGAGGTAATGGAGTGGCCAGCGGTCAGCCCAGACCTCAACCCTATTGAACACTTGTGGGATCTTCTAGACAGGAAGGTCAGGAACCGACATCAAGCTCCACAAACTCTGCAGCAACTTGGAGATGCTCTGAAGGAGGAATGGGAGAATATCCCGCAAGAGGAAATCCAGAATCTTATTGGGAGCATGCCACGAAGGTGCCAAACTGTCATCGAATGTCGTGGAGGCCATACACGATACTAACTCTATATAACGAGTGTTTAACTTTGAAAAATAAGCACAAGATTCAATTGCTTACATAGCGGAATTATTTGAAAAGTTAATTGTCAGCGTTATTCATTTGTTTTTACTGACATGAGCAATAAATAAATAAATAAATAACCACAAATAATGTACTTTATTAATTTCATGTTTGTACCTTTATCCAATGAAAAAATATTTGCATATTTCATAGTGTTCCTCTAATTGTTTTGAGCAGTGTATATATATCTAGACGTCGCGAGAATATATATATATAGGCCTATATATATATATATATATATAAATGGATGTTTGATTGTTTGTTTGTTCGTACTTTATGCGCGGCCATACCGTTGATCCGATTGTGATGGGGATTTTTGCAAAATGTTCAGGAGATTCCCGGGATGAACATAGGCTATAAGAGAGATGTAATACTCAACTAAGAGATGGATAGACAGTGAATGCACATCCAATACGTCTTCCTCCGAGGAGTGATTTTGGAAATAAACAGGATGAAAATCCTATAAATTATGATTAAGAAGAAGAAGAAGAAGAATAAGAAATAATCTGGAATGAGATTGAACCCGCCAACCTCGGAATCAGAGGTGAGTATGGTAACCATCGACCCGATTTCTTAAGTAGACTTAAATAACACTGAGCAACAAAAAATAAACTTTTTTTTTTGCCTCAGAAAGAAAAATATGTGATTCTGATAGTATTTTTTTTCTCCTGAATTCAAATATGATACCGGTTTTTCTCCATCACATAAGGTTTCCAAGAGATTCCATCCTTTTAGCCGGGAACCAAGCATTTCAGACTGGTTTTTGGATAACTTTAAATCTCGTATGAGATCGTTAAGATCTTCTTGAGTCAATAAATGAGGCTCAGATGAACAGTTTTGTTCAAAAGTTGTATCACCAAAATCTGTTTCTTCTACTTCCGTACTACCATCAGAATCTGAGCTCTCTTCATCTAACGTCACATGTTCTGCAGGCTTTGGTATGGGCAATTCTTCGCAGTGCGGAACTGGTCTCATTGCAGATTGCAAGTCAGGGTACACCACTGTTTGTTTTTATTTTGACGTAATCCCTTTAATGTTTGTTGAGCAGAAAATAACTATTTAAACCCATTAATTATACTTTAAATAATATCTCTCTAAAATAAAATTTAAGAATATCTACATCTAAAACAAAAATATTAGCTCTGAAAGGAAAATGTGCAATAAGAACAAAAATAATGATAAACAATGTAATTATAGACCAAGTTCAGAATTTTAATTATCTGGGTTGTCATTTAGGCAATGACAGAAATTTAGATAAACACACTAAAATTCAACGATTCAATTATCTATGTGGCACAATTAAACGCATTTTATTGAATAAGACTAGAAAATAAACTATTTTGAAGTTTTACAAAGTGTTGGCAGTTCCATCTCTTATCTATGGATGTGAAACCTGGACATTAACAAAGGCAGATGGTAAACCAATAGAGGCTGCTGAAATGAAGATGTTGAGAGCAATAGCAGGATACAAAAGGACCGATAAAAAGAAAAACGAAGATATAAGAACAGAACTTAATATATTTAATCTCTGCGAAAGAATATAATATTATCAAAATGCTTATCTTCAGCACGTATTACGAATGAATGAACAGCGCATACCAAGAAGAATGTATAATTATAAACCAAAAGTGATAAGAATGTTGGGAAGCCCATTGAAGAGATGGAAGGGCCAATTCGACCTATAATGAGATCGGAACAGGCCATTGGGCTTAATCCTTGTTGTTGATGGTGATGATGATGATGATGAAATCCATTAATATAAATTAAAATAAAAAAACTGTGGGTGATTGAGAAATTCCGAATACATATTTGAAAACACGATAAAAACTGCATTAAGTGCAACTATTGGTACTCATGAGACAAAAATCATATTGACCTGTGTAATTTGAGATCAAGGATGGTATGACGAAACCCAAATGTGTTAGATATATTCAGACCGCTTGGACCACATATACCTTTTAAGTTAAATTAATAGTTTTACATAATCCATTTGATAATAAATCTCATATTTTGTCACCTCTCACCTTTTTGTTTATTACAGAAATAGTAATAAAATTAATTCTACTCGCGTTAAGCTTTCAAAACACCAGATCTGATTATGTAATTCCACGAATGGTGTTTATTCGTTTCCTGGTTGCATACTCACGTCTCTCTAGGGTCTACTTTATAACATTTAAATGCAAAATATGGCAGCTGGTGTCGTTGAAATCGCAAGCTTCCATTATTTCAATGAAAGAGAAGAATAGCGTTGACCACACTTTCACTCTTAGCAAGAATCTTCTACGGATATAAACTTTCTCCAATGATACTATTTTTTTTTGTGCAAGGAAGGGCATGCCGTAATACAGGCCTGCTTTCTCTTTCAAATCTTACGTAATGTTAAATTCAAGACAAGTGTCCGTAACATGTGGTTCGTAGAATTATGTCGAAAATCATTGCGAATTTATAAGAAATTTATCTCCATCATTAGGTCCCGCGCCGAGTGGTCAAGGCAGGAAGCCTTTGTTGCAGGGCTACGGGACTTAGGCTGGTTCGAGTCTCCATGGGGGAAGACATTTTCTCATAGTATTTCGGCCAGTATGGGACCGGTGCCCACCCAGCATCGTGAGGAATTTTGGGTAGCTATAATAAGTAGCGGTTTCAGGTTGAGGAAACCAGCTATTAACGGCTGGGGAACTTGACATGCAGACCACATGTCTCCCCTACACTGGCTAAGATGATCATCTACCTCTGTGATTCACACATGTGGATGTGATGCCAGCAGTCGGATGGTAGGCTAAAGGCCTTCTAGGCCTGTCGCGCCATGGAATTATTATATTACGATGCAAGGTTGGGAAGTGGTTTTTACAGAAGGGAGAAAAATGTTTAAAATTCGAGCGACAGCGAGGTTTTTAATTTCTGAGATTCTGTAAAACACTTCAAAACGTACATTGTACATTATTTTTTGCGCGATTGTGTTTTCAAAATAAACATCTTTGTTGGAAATATTTGTGTTGATTATAAACAATTGACTAACCTTAACAGTGTGGCTAATGTTTATTTGTTGAGACTACAGCAGGCCGTGAGACCAATTAGTTATCAAATGGCGGAAAGCATGCATTTATTGTTTTATATTGTTTCAAATAAAGTTCAGTTCATTTAAAATGCAGTGATTTGTTTCGTATAATGTATATTAACACTATCATTTGGATATTTGTTATAAGTTATAAACATTATATATAGTATACATAGATGGCAGTGGTTTTACTTCCCTCACGCGGTTTGTAATATGTAATATTACAGCATAGTTATTTTATTACACTATAGGTATTTAGGTTGGAAACCCCGAAATGTAGGAAATTGAACTTTCAATCATGGTCGCCATTGCTGTAAGTACGACAAAACGCACTATCGCGCAAAAAAAACCCATTTTATTCCTGAAGAGGTAACTTAAAATGAAGTTGTATTTACACGTTTCATATATTTATATGATAAAAATGGCGGTCATATAGTGCCTAAAATGCCTAAATTAATGTTATAACTTATTTTGTCTATGTTCCTAAAATTCTTATATTTTATCTCTAAATCGAATAAAAATGTCTTTATTTCATTCCGAGAAACAAAAATATTTACGGGGATTTTTTACAACATGTGACGCGAATTTTTTTTCTTAGTTCAAATCATACAGCAACAAACGCGAAGTGGTTTATACTATGGAATCACGGGATGCAGCCAACACATTCACGGTATTTAATGAACCTAAAGGCTAACCTAACGCATTTTAAATACTCTAACCTGTGAAAGACCAAACGTAAAAGCTAACCTAACGCAATTTAAGCACTCTAACTTGTGAAAGAATGCAACGCCCAAAATAAATAGTAACTACTGAAATTCTGAAGTATATGTGTACAGTTAATTAGTAAATACTCTATGCTGGCTGCACTGGAACACATCTTTGTTGTTGCATAGAATATTCGTTAAAATCAATATGGCTGCCAAATCTTCATGCTACGTAAATTCATAAAAAGATATATTGAAATAATCGTTATAAAAATGTAAAAATCATTGTAAATGATGGGAAATAATTTGAAAAATGAAACTCTAAGAATAAAATTTGACAGGAATTTATGGAAGAATTAAAAAAGTCGCGTCACAGGTTATAAATAATAACCATATTTACGTTTTCGTTTCACTACATTAAACATTACATTCTTGATATACTTCTCAAACAATATCTAACTTTTAAGCGAGAAGCTGTAGAACAATTAACACGCCCCGGAAGTCATTTAAAAAAACAATATGCAGGGGGCGCTATGTACAACTCCCGCTGTCTCTGAAAACACTCCCATAGTCTGTATGTCACTAGGCTGGTGCTGTCTATTGGCCGGTTGGAAACAAAACTCTTAATTTTATTCTGTAAGAAAATTTTAGTGTATGTGTGCGTGTGCTTCATGCCAAAAGTTCCAGCTTCCAAGTTGTTTTTCATTAAACAGTGGATACACGAGTTTCCCTCTTTTCACATCGGATGGAAACATGATGTATACGGTATTCTGTGAAGTTTGCAACAAACGTGAAATAATGCTGGTTTCATATTTCCTTCTGAAGTACGTACTTTACTCTGCGGAATTAACGTAACTCATTAAAAACATAGACCTACTATTTTTCTGTATTTACAATTTTAAATATACTAAACACCCTCAGGGGTCCTCATCTAGGGGATATGTGGATGGCGACCACAAGGTGCCTATGCTGAGCAAAACATTTCTTCCACTTACTTGTGTTTTGCACTCTTTTAACTTTACTATCTAACCTCTCTTGTTTTTTTGACCCCGACGCTATTAGGGCATCCGAGGGCTAGGGAGTCTTTCCTTTCTTCCATTTCTTCTTTACTTTATTTTCTTTTCTTCTCCAGAAAAGCCTGACCAGAGGCTATAAGATGGCAGCCCCATCACTGGTCTTACCTTCCTTTGGCCAGCAACCAATCGAAGGGACTATTATTATGCTTTCAAGTCTTATATGAGAATTTCCCGGAAGGATCAAACTATTTACGCTGGAGGGAACATTTTCTATAGGGATCGTAACAGGCCTTGGCCTAATACTTGGAAGGAAGAAGAAGAAGAAATATACTAAACCAAAAAAAAGTCAATATTAATCATTATTTTATAATATACTAGCCTATATTAAACATAATAATATTTCATAAATTTGAAACTTTATCAGTTAATCAAAATAATAATCCATCCATAGTAATTCTGCCCGAGGACAGGTCTTTCACTGCAATCATAGCATTTTCATGCTATGCTTTGCAGCTTTACTAGAGAATTGTAGGTGTGGTAGCTTCCCGTTGCTTTCCACACCGGTGAAGGATGATGATGATAATAATAAGGATGATGATGATGACCATGTGATTTCGGGGATCGTTTGGGCCTTAACGTTTTCCTGACATTTGTCTTACAGGTGAGGAAAAACCCCGATAAAAACCTTACCCAGAAAAACTACCCCGACCGGGATCGAACCCGGTCCCGCTGCGTGACAAGGCAGCACGCTACCTCGAGACCACAGCGGTGGACAAAATAATAATAATTAATAATATTATATTTTGATAAATCAGCACTTAAGTATGGAAGTGAAGTTTGGGTCCTGAATCAGAGAGATAAAAATAAGTTGGTAGCAGTGCATATGAGATTTTTGAGACCACTTCTTGGATTCAGAAGGTTAGATCATCAAATACATAATTGATATTAGAAAAAAAAAAGAAAGTCGAAAAAAAAAATTAAACGAAAAATACCTGTATAATATTCATGCATAGAAGGCACTGCATCCACTTGACAGATGACAGTATTGTTGAGGATGCTGGGCGTCATATTATTGCTTGATATCTTCCCCAACGTTCCCACGTGCTTCGCCGTAACCACAGCGGCATCGTTGATGTTTTCAGCGTATTTTCCAAACTCCATAATTACAATAAATTATTTGTACACCACTTAAACTTTAGAAATCAAAATAATCCCTTCATTTGTTTTTATTAAGAATATAACTCAATCATGGCTTAACATGGGACGTAGTCCCCTCTTTTTCCAAATAATAATAAAGAGGATTTTTATAATACAATGAGAACCAATGTTATTTCACTTTTCAACTACGTCATTTAAATAGAAAATTACTATGAAGGAAGTAGATGTACGATGTCACAGTCTTCCGAACGGCATCAAAATGAAATTCTTGAGAAGAAAGTAGATAACAGTACTTGTATATACACAGTTTGTAGACTATTACAAAATATTATTCATGAGTTAGTCTTGAATGTTTGTACAATTTTCTTGCAATAATGAATTGTGCTAATAATACTTTCACGGGGTATTCTAGTAATTAAATACGCACAAAAAAGTTTCAGATGAAAATAGTTCCTTAAATTTCACTTCTTATTGGTATGGAAAGCGACGATTTTTTAAAATTGCACCAAACACTTTATATGAAGCGATGTTATTGTAAAATTTTACTGGAATCATCTCAATTCAACCTAGATGTTCGCATACATTTCTCAGTTTTAATATTAAGTTTTACAAAAGATATATTCCTAGTTTTCACAAAGAGAATTTATATTTAATAGTGAAAATATTTATATTTGTAATTTAAATTTAAATTACATATTTACGCTAAAATACATGACTTAAGATGACAATTTTCTTTAAAAAAATTCTCGCTTTGAAGACAGAAAAAAAAAACACACAAACGGCTGCACTTTTTTCACAGACTCCACAACTACTCCTGTTTAAAATCTAATAAAACAGATAATTTCCTTTATTTTTACACAATTAACACTTTACTTGTATTTATCAAGTCACTAATAACAATAGTCAATATGTTTTTATTTGAAACCAGAATCACAGAGTGAAAGTTCTTTCCAGTAAAGAAATGACGAAAAAATACGGATTATATACTTTTTATCAGTTTTTTGATTAAGTTTTATTGTGCACCATCATGAAGAATACTGCACTGCAGATGCGAATGGTTTGGTTACGTTTGTCTGTGATTGCATAGCAAGAATAAAACACTTTCAAAAAATAAATTTCTCTCAGAAGGCACGTCTGGTGGGAGAAAGAGAGAAGAGAGGTGGAAATATATTCTAGACAGGTGAATAGATCTCCCCCCTTCTTAAGGAACTACATAATTATAAGAATGATAATTTATATAACACAAGTTTAAAATTGAGACAAAATGTATGGTCATGTTGGTCATGTTCAGTTTACGATATTGACACTTCAGGATACTTCCTGTTTCAACAAGGAAATGATTATCATATAAATAAGAACTGTCCATTTAATAAATAATAGTTAAAAAAACTAAAACCACACGCTTTATTAGAAAACCGAACTAAAAAATTAAAAATAATTTTAATTTCCAACACGCTTGGGATAAAATTACAGTGGTCAACAAAAAAAAAATCATCTCCAACACATCTAGAATAAAATTAGACTTACCTACAAAAAAAATACCATCAAAAGCGTGGGGTGCTTTTTATGGTTTTTACGTTTTCTTCTTAGATACTACTTTTACCAATATCTGTTTATTATCAAATATATTAATTGATAAAGAGCACCCCATAATAAATAAATTAATTTAATAGCTCCAAATACTTCGAGAGAATTTTTATCAAAAAATATAGCTAGAAGGATTGCTCATGCTGGGGCATCAGTAGATTTAGCAATCTTCTCTCTTCATCTAGCGCTTTTGATGGTAAAATTATTTTTTTTGTAGATAACTCTGGTTTTATTCTAGAAGTGTTGGAGATGATATTTTTTAAGCGTGTTGGAAATTAAAATTATTTTTCATTTTTTAGTTCGGTCTTCTAATAAAGCGTGTTGTTTTAGTTTTTTAAAACTATTATTTATTTTTTAGTTTGGTTTTCTATAGTTTTTTAAGCTATTATTTATTTTTTTACTTTTTAGTTTAATTGATAGTCATAAACCGGAATCCCATGAAAATTTAATTCCTTACGATACTTTTAGTGTCTAGGCACGAATATAATTATATTTTTTAAAATTATTATCTAACGTTATTATAATATTTTTGAATATTTTAATATAAATAATTAGTTACAGTTAATCTATCTTTCTCATATTTTTTTGATAAATTACAATGTGGTAAGTTTACAAAATTGTCATTAATACTTTACAGAATAAGATAAAAATGTAAATATCTTTAAATTCGATACTATTGTAGTATGGGCTAAAAGTAATACTCCTCTAAAAAATCCTCCGGGCCGATTTGAACCAGCTACCTAGGATTACTGAAATTATATACCACTATAGTCCACCACTCTACCAACTGAACTATCAGAGGATATAATATCAATTTACTACAACGATGGACTAAAAAGTCGATTAAGTCCGCAACCTATTATATACCATTTATGAAATTATTGTATTGTCATTGGTCCTTTACAAGTATACAAAGTTTCAAGTCGATCCATTGTTTTTAAGTGGCTGAAAATCGTGTTGAAAGATTCCGTTACATAGATAGTTACAGGTCAAGCTAATATAAAGTGTGTAATAAAAGATCAGAGTTGTTTATGAAAATTAATGCTTCCTAACTAGTCGTCTGTTGGTTGTAATTAACATAACTATTTAACTCACTGGCTCTATAAAATCCGTAGGTCCATGGCTGCGCGGACATAAGCTCTGCACACATCCCTATCCTGAGCTAATGTTTTCCAATCATCCCTGTAAAATCTACTTCTTCCGTCACTTCATTCTAGGTGTACCAACTGGGCGTTTTCCCTCTGGTTTCTCTACAAGAAGCTTCCATGACCCTCTTTCATTCCTCATCCGTGTCAGATGTCCTACCCATCGCAGCCTACAAGTCTTAATTGTTCTTATTATATTTGGTTCCTCAATCAAAACAAGCAATAAATGCTTTAAACACTGTTTGGTGGAGCAAAAATATTACAAAAAATAGAAAATTACAAATACGAGTATATCAAACCATAATTCAGAGCATTTTAACATATGGTGCTGAAGTCTGGCAAATTCCTACAAGGGAAATTGAAAGAATTTTAAGTACAGAAATGGATGTTTTAAGAAGATCAGCTGGAAAATCTAGAATAGATAGAATACGAAATAAAGAAATAAGGGAAATTATGCCACTCTTGATTTCCAAATTCTCTAGATAAATTGGAAATCACTCGTGGCATTACTTATAATAAAATTGCTTGAGAAATTCTGACCTGACACGAATG
Source organism: Diploptera punctata (assembly GCA_030220185.1). Classification (NCBI taxonomy): domain Eukaryota; kingdom Metazoa; phylum Arthropoda; class Insecta; order Blattodea; family Blaberidae; genus Diploptera; species Diploptera punctata. Next base: position 1,911,863 of record JASPKZ010008385.1, read on the forward strand.
CAATAAAGGAAATTAAATCACAATTTAAATGAATTCAATGGAAGTTGGAATTATTTTTTAAAAATAGAATAGCACATGGTCTTTGTAGCGTTGAGGTCGAATTTGTATCTAAGTTTATTTTACCATATTTTAATATGCAAATAACATTATATAACAAGACAAATGAATGCATTAGGATGCAAATAAACTTTATCTTACATTTTTATTTCTGTATCATGGCCTACTTTATAATGCTGATTACTTATTACGCAAAGCTTAATAAATTGTTTTATTTAAATAAATTTACATTATGCAGACATGGAGAACAGAGTATTGAAGTAATAGATTTAATGGATAAAAATTATTGTAATGACTAATACATTTCCAATTTATGTTATGAAATATTTCCCCACAAATGTGCTGTAGGTTTTAGTTATGTTTCCCTTCTAATATTGTTAATTGTTAGATGTCATAAGGGCTCTAAATTAAGTACAGTGATTCTTGGCGTTTATAAATAAGAGATTTAACATTTTGATTTGTACATAAGGTATCTTGTAGCTTTTATTAACTAACTAACTAACTCACTGACACTATCAAACCTGTAGGTTCATAGTTGCTCGGACTAAAGCTCTTCATACATCCCTATTCTGAGCTAATATTTTACAATCACAACTAACTAACTAACTCACTGCTCTATCGAACACGTAGGTTCATGGCCACGCGGACATAAGCTCCATACACCCCTATCCTGAGCTAATGTCTTCCAATCATCCCCTGTATAATCTACTTCTCTCAAATAATGGATAATGCTATTCTCCCACCTCGTTCTTGGTCTACCAATTGGGCGTTTTCCCTCTGGTGTTCCTACAAGAAGCTTCCATGCACATCTTTCATCCCCCATATGTGCCACATGTCCTGCCCATCGCAGTCTACAAGACTTAACTGCTCATATTATATCTGGCTTCCTATACCTATCATGTAGCTCACTATTATTTAGTTTTCTCCATTCACCTGTCTGTTCATCTTTTTTTGGCACAAAAATTTTCCTAAGAACTCTATTCTCAAATACTTTACAATCATTCCCTGTACAATCTATTTTCCCCAAATCATGGTTAATGATATTCTCCCATTTCATTCCTGACCTATCTTCTGAGCATTTTCCTTTTGGTTTTCCTACATGGAGCTTCCATGTCCTCTTTCATTCCCCATTCGTGCACATGACTGCCTATCGTAGTCTACGAGCTCTTCTTATTTTATCTGGTTTCCTATAAAGATCATATAGCTTACTGTTACGTAGTCTTTTCCATTCGCTTGTCAGTTCATCTCTCTTTGGTCCAAAAATTTGAAGTGTTTATATATTTGAAACTTTGAATTTTTATATAATTTTGAAGAAAAGCATAACGATTATTATGAGTAAATATAATGATATTTTAATTTGCTTTAATGTGGAATGAAAATAAAATTTCTAAACTATTCATAGTGAGATAAAATTGCGTATTTATTTTAAATGAATAGGCTTAAATGTTAAAGCAAGACATATAAATATAGTATAAATTGATGCGTTCCGCGCCGTAGCCGAGTGGTTAAGGCAGAAAGCGTTGGCGCAGAGCTACGGGACTTGCGCTGGTTCGAATCTCCATGGGGGAAGAAATTTTCTCATGGTATTTCGGCCAGTATGAGACCGGTGCCCACCCAGCATCGTGATGCATTTGGGTAGCTACAATAAGTAGCGGCTCCAGGTCGAGAAAACCAGCTATAACGGCTGGGGGACTCGACATGCTGACCCCATGTCACCCCTACACTGGCCGATTATCATCTACCTCTGTGATTGACACATGTGGATGTGAGGCCAGCAGCCGGCTGGTAGGCTAAGGGCCTTGTAGGCCTGTCGCGCCAGGAGTAGTAATAAATTGATGCAGGCTGATGCACAGCTGACAAAAATATAAATTTATAAAAATGAAAAACCACAAAAATATAAAGAAAATAACTTAGGACGGGAAAACAAATCAGTAACATTAAACTATAACTAGTCTACCGCTGTGGTCTCGAAGTGGCGGTGCTGTATTGTCACGTCACACAGAGGGCCCGAGTTCGATCCTTAGTCGCAACAACTTTCTTTGGTGAGGCTTTTTCTTCACTTGCAAGACCCCTAGCCGGTCTCACAACGGCTGCAGGACACGTCCCTGGAGGCAGAACAGCGACAGCAGTCCTCCCGGCTAGGCTCATGGAGCCCGTGGACCAACTGTGGGGTCGTCAGGATTGAGCGACCTGATGTACTATGTAGCTCAGCAATTCCCAGAACTGCAAACTCCAACACTCTCTCCCTGGGGTGTTGGTTTAAATACCGAGAACTTGAACGTGGACGCGAAAATAGGATAGGGAGGACTAGAACTAGGACTTGGGAGTATGGTCATGACGACCGAGGTATCCCAAGGGGTGGACGGATGGGCCTAGATGCAAAACATATGTCAAGAAATTTTAAGGCCCAAACTGTCCCCGAACACCATCTGGTCACCATCATCATCAATATCATATTCGCCTCATTAGATTAAATTTAGTTTAAGGACTCTCCAGGCGCATCATTACCATCATCACCTTTCACATCATTGGACTACTGTAACTTCGACTTCCAGGCGCCCCAACCTCAGAAGTGGGTTACAAATACGCCATGCCATGAGAAAATAGCAGAAATGTCGTAATGACAATCTCGTAGCATTGAATAAAAAAATTGTAACTAACTAACTCATTGGCTCTATCGAACCCGTAGATTAATGGCCGCGCGGACATAAGCTCTCCATACATCCCTATCCTGAGCTAACGTGTTCCAATCATCCCCTGTATAATCTATCCGATTGAGGGTCTTTCCACTTTTCAGCGGTTGCCCTTTTACCAGCCGGCTGCTGGCCCTTCACATCCACATGTGTCAATCACAGAGGTAGATGATCAACAGCCAGTGTAGGGGTGACATGTGGTTAGCATGTCGAGTCCCCCAGCCGTTATAGCTGGTTCCTCACCCTGGAGCCGCTACTTATTGTAGCTACCCAATTGCCTCACGATGCTGGGTGGGCACCGGTCCCATACTGGCTGAAATACCATGAGAAAATTTCTTCCCCCATGGAGACTCGAACCAGCGCAAGTCCCGTAGCTCTGCGCCAAGGCTTCCTACCTTAACCGCTCGGCTACGGCGCGGGACCTGTATAATCTACTTCCCTCAAATCATGGTTAATGTTATTCTTCCACCTCATTCATGGTCTACCAACTGGGCGTTTTCCTTCTGGTTTTCCTACAACAAGCCTCCACGCATCTCTTTCATTTCCCCATTTGTGTCACATTCCTACCCATCGCAGTCTACGAGACTTAACTGTTCTTATTATATCAGGTTTCCTATAAGGACCATGTAGTTCATTGTTACGTATTTTTCTCTATTAACCTGTCTGTTCATCTCTCTTTGGTCCATAAAGTTTCCTAAAAACTTTACTCTCAAATACTCATAATCTTTTTACTCCCTTAAAGTAAGAGTTCATGTTTTGCATCCATATTACTGGGAGAATAACAGTTTTATACCTAAATTAAATTGCATTTACTGTTGTGTCTTTCAGCATCTACGCTATTGTTAGGATCCCACATACATTGTAAGGCTGCTTGGAAAAACACTCGATATATAACATTAACAGCTAACAGCATTTGCAGACAGTCTATATCTTTATGTTTTTTGAAGTTTCCAGAAAACATATAGCTGCTTGAAGTTTCCAGAAAAAAAAAAATATATATATAACTGCTTGAAGATAGTGCACTGACAAATAAGTACAATTATCCCCTTTGAGTTCTAAATGGTGCACTTAAAAACAAGTGTACATATCCGGTTTTTAAATATATATATATATATATATATATATATATATATATATATATATATGTGTGTGTGTGTGTGTGTGTGTGTATGTGTGTGTGTACAGAGTGTAACTAAATTCCCATTACAGACTTTGAAGACGTGCAGTGGGGACCAAGATGGTTACGTTTACCAAAGGGACTCATGTCCGGAAACGTACCGTTTTTCTGCTACACGCAAAATATCACAATACAGGCTTGCACCCTCTGACGCCTGCTGCTTGTTGTCTGTGTCCACAAGAAGGGCTCGATGTGACGACCATTTACGTCAAAACACATACGGTACCTCCGTATCATGTTCTGGTACACACGATCACCAATCCATGGTCCTACAACATCCACCGCAGCCATAATCCGCGCCAGTAGGTCTTCCTCGGATGCCACAGAGGTCTCGTAAATCACGAATTTCATGTGACTCTACAGGTTGTAGTCTAGCAGGGTCAAGTTGGGAGAACGTGCAGGGTCTTTAGCGCCGAAAATGCAAGAGAGTTGAATGTGTGTTATTTTGCGTGCGTGTAGCACGTTTTCGGACATGAGTTTCTATGCTAAACGTAACTATCTAACTGGACATCCTCAAAATCTGTAATGATAATTTAGTTATTCCTTGTATACTTGCTTCAAGATGCTGCACTGATAAATAAATACACATATACCCTTTGACTTCTAGATGGTGTACCGGTACTTAGAGAAAAGTGGCCTTCTTACTATTCTACTGTAATGGCTATCCGCTCTTAAAGTGATCCTCATCAAAACAAAACCATGTGACCTACTAGCTTTTCATTGGTTAACATTAATAAAATTCAGTTGAATCACGAAATTAAAATTTATAATATAAAATTATAAAATAGTTACCTGAAAGGTCTGTCTTCTCAACTTAAAACAGATAGTTAACAATTGTTAAGTTGAGGAGACGGACCTTTTAGATAACTATTATATAATTTTATATTATAATTTTTAATTTTCATTTGTTATGGACGCCGACGTACGATATAGAAGCAATAAGTACGCAGAAATGTAGTTCCCTTCATTAAATTAAAAATATGCCCTCTGAAAATACTTGTTATTCTTCGTGAATGAAAATAATAATATTCAAAACATAGAAGATATTCTAAAATATACCTAACCACAGTGTCCTTTATATCCCTCCTCATCATACTACCTATTATTCGAAATCTTTTACAATTTCTCTTCCTAGAACATGGAATTCCCTTCCACCCTATGTCAGAGACTGCCAAACTTTACCATCTTTCAGAAACAAATTGAAAATAACATTATTAACAGAAACAACTAACTAATATTACTTTTTAAAAATTAATAATTTGTTTTTCATTATTTAATAAAAATAGTTTTAAGATTTGTTAATATATTTACCTAATGCCTTGTATAATAAGCGATAGATTAATTCATTATAGTTTATTTCTTTCTTTGTATTTTTTCTTTCTTTTCTTTTTATGTATAATAGATTCGAGCTGTTATTCCTTTCTGTATTCATTCTATCATTAATTTAATTTTAATTGTATTTAATTGTATTGTATTATTAGACATTATTTTTATTATTATTCAATTTGACAGATAATTAATTGTTAAGCATGACTTTTATTGTATTTTTTTGTATTATATGTAACATATGTTTGTCCTGGTGAGTGGAAGAGAAGGCCACATGGCCTTAACTCCACCGGGCTAAATAAATCTATTCTATTCTATTCTAATCAATAATTACAACATAATATAGTTTATTACATTTGGATGCTGCATTTGAGTCGATTCTGATGCAACAAAATGACTGAATGTGTCGAGTCTTCTGTTGCTGTGTCACCATCTAAAATTTTAAAACATAAGTCTGGAAAAGCTTTGACTAGTGATCAAAAAACTGTTATTTTAAATGTATTTCACAAGTTCAGTGAAAAATCTCACCAGCTTTCTTGTAATCTACACCATTCAACTATCACGTGTCTTATATACATCACACGTGCTCTCTGTCAATGTGACAGTAATTGTGGCGCGAATGGCGGAAGGATACAATTGGCGTTTGTTTATGTTAGGATCACTCTAAGAGCGGATAAGGTATAGATACCTGAACTAACATTTTTCACAATGCAATGCAGTAAAGCTGATAAAAATTACACAATACGCTATTCAATATTCATTGATTAAATCTGAAGATTTCCATATAACAACTTTGAAGTAAAAATGAACAGCAGCTAGTTGATTTATATTCGTAGGCCTACAGCACGTTTTCTTTCCGGGTTAATCACAAATGACGTGGTATTGAGAAAATTGGCAATAATGACAAACTAATGGAAACTGGTGTATCTGAGTTTTAAGAAAGTTTATTAAGATGTGGCATTTTATGTTGAAGTAGGTGCATATGTTTTAATTTATATTAGGATATCCTGATTTCTACAGCACGGGGTGGGAGGAATTCGTAAAGTAAGTTACAGAGAAAGTGACAGGACACACGTGTGCTAGGGATGCACAAAACAATCTTGAAAACAAATACCGATACATAACATGATGGAAACAGTAATGTTATGGTCATACCAATTGGAAACTTCCACATTCATTCGTTGCGTATGTGTGTCTATATATATTTCTTGTAAGCACATGTTTCCCTTAACAGAGATTTAGACTCTCTCCTCCTACAGGGAAGAATTTGAACCATACTAATTTAGTTACACTTGTTTTCATATAGATGTCATTTGACTGGTCCGTGGTCAGCGTTCCGCCTCATACTGACATCTAGGAAACCAAGGTAGTACTAGGACGGGAAAATTAGGTAAATTTTGCTTAGAGGCCTTTTCATTCAGGTTTAAGGATCTTTTACGAGCCTGAAAATCTTCAGACTCGGGACCCACCGCTTAAAGTCCCTCCCGGAGGACTTGCTCCTTGGATTTTTCCATCCTAAAAAAATCCATGGACCCCGGCCGCGTTTGAACCCGCGACCCTCGGGACCAGAGACAAGGAGCATAACCACTAGTCCACCACTGCCGATCTATATATAGCTGAAAAGTAAAATTAATGCCTGAACTGGTTTTAATTTATCTTTTCAAATAATAATCAATTGAGTTGGTGTTTACTTGATGAAAATCCATATTTATTAATTAAATAAAAATAAAACGTAGTTTTATTTGATTTTCATATTTATTATATAATTCAGTAACAGCTGTTTCGGTACACTGTACCTTCTTCAGACATGTTAACAAATTATGAATTGTGTTCCAACTGATCTAAGCAACAATACAACAATATTTATTTAAATTTTTAAATTTAACAAAGGGGATTCATTCAAATCAAGTTGGGAATTTAAAAGTAGTAAAAAACTGTTAAATTCTCAACTTGATTTGAATGAATCCCCTTTGTTAAATTTAAAAATTTAAATTAATATTGTTGTATTGTTGCTTAGATCAGTTGGAACACAATTCATAATTTGTTAACATATCTGAAGAAGGTACAGTGTACCGAAACAGCTGTCACTGAATTATATAATAAATATGAAAATCAAATAAAACTACGTTTTATTTTTATTTAATTTTCAAATAATATTTGGCCTTTATTCCTAAATGTCAAAATTTAAATTTTAACAGCGAAATAATATATATATAACTCACTATCACTATCAAACCTGGAGATTAATGGCCGCGCGGACTTAACCTCTCCTTATATCCATAAGCTAGCAAACGTTTTATTAATCATCTCCTGCAATTTATTTCCCTTAAATAATGATTAGTTCATTTATTATCCTCTCACCTAATATTTGGCCTACTTACCGGGCGATTTCCCTCTGGTTTTCTACAAGGAGATTACATGCCCTCTTTCATTCCCGTATGTATATTAGGGTGGGCCGAAAAAACTCATTTTTTATATCGAAGTTGTAATAGCGCCGAAAAGTTGCGAATTATATAGACAAAAGAAAAGAAAAAAATGTATCAAAATCGGTTGACATCTTCAGGTCGAGCAAAGGCTCTACAGTTAGACAAAATATGAAAAAAAAATTCATTTTAGAGATTATTTCTTCTTCTTCTTCCTTTCAAGTATTAGGCCAAGGCCTGTTAAGATCCTATAGAAAATTTTCCCTCCCCGGGAAATTCTCGTATAAGACTTGAAAGCATAATAATAGTCCCTTCGATTGGTTGCTGGCCAAAGGAAGGCAAGACCAGTGATGGGGCTGCCATCTTATAGCCTCTGGTCAGGCTTTTCTGGAGAAGAAAAGAGAATAAAGGAAAGAAGAAATGGAAGAAAGGAAAGACTCCCTAGCCCGCGGATGCCCTAATAGCATCGGGGTCGAAAAAAACAAGAGTTAACCAAGAGAGGTTAGATAGTAAAGTTAAAAGAGTGCAAAACACAAGTAAGTGGAAAAAATGTTTTGCTCAGCTTGGGCACCTTGTGGTCGCCATCCACACATCCCCTAGATGAGGACCCCTGAGGGTATTATTTCTTTAATTTTTTAATGATATGTTTTCGTAACGTAATAGTTTGTAACGGCTTCAAATAGAGCAAAAAACATTGTTTTGATTTGGTTTAGGTCAGGTGATATCTTCCGGTCGCGCAAAAGCTCCAAAATTTGCCAGAATAATGAACAAGTTATATTTTTACGCATTTTTTGGTACTTGATAAATAACTTCCAGAGTATTGATTGTCAGATCCCACAGATAGACATAAACGTGCTTAGCAAAGATCAGCAATATCTACTTATATAAAAAAAATAATTGCAAAAATGAAGTTTTTTTTTATATTTTGCCAAGCTTCAGTGCCTTTGCGCGACGGGAAGATGTGAACCGATTTTGATAATTTTTTTAGCTATATAACTCGCAACTTTTCCGCGCTATTATAATTTCGAAATAAAAAAATGAGTTTTTCGGCCCACCCTATTGTATATATATATATATATAGAATGGAATGAAATGGATTGGAACTCTACGACAATTTTATTTTTCTCAGTGTTTTAAGGGGTACTGACAGATTGTTTTGATATGAGAAACCCAAGATATTATACAGTAGCCTGATATGTTTGGCATATTGCATGCTACAGTCTATTAAATTTTCAAGGATCCAACAGTACTCCTACACAACGACATTAAAACAATATCCAGAGGCCAAGCCACTAATGCTATAATCCATCTACTGAAACAAACTGAAATGCGAAAACTAATAAAAGGAATTCATCCCAAAGATAACTGAATAGATTCAACTGGAACTGTAGGGGATGCCCACTACTTAATATTCACGGATGGGTCCAAAAGGGCTAAGCATGTGGGAGCAGGTATAGTAGCCGAGAAAAACTCAAATAGGTATTAACCAATATGGAAAGACTTGACATAGAATGCTCAGTCTTCCAGGCAGAATCCTTGGAATTCAAATGGCAATTGAATGGATTGAACTACAAAAATATGTAACTTCAACATATGCTATCCACGTAGATTCACAAGCCGCTCTTCTAGCCATAGCCAATAGAAACACAACCAACCCTTTTGGCGATCCAAATCAGAGAAAAGCTAATCGTACTCAAAAAGACGAGTTAGATTGACATCCACTGGGTTAAAGGTCACGCAGGTCTTCGAGGGAATGAGAGAGCTGACTATCTGGCTGTAATAGCCGCCAGCTACAAAACTACTATCGTCTACAACTCCATCCCTATAACACGAGGCAAGCAGTTTTATTAAAAGAATCCTACGAAATAATCAGGAATTTAATTTACACCAAATCGAATGACGCCTTCCGTACCAAAATGTTCATCCCTAACATACCCTATAGACTGTCCCTATCTCTATGGCCTAACTATATAACCACACAATTTCTCACCAACCATGGACTATTTAAATCCTACCTACCAAAATGAACAAACTGCTTCACCTTATTGCAACTGCCCAGAAAAATCACTGCAGACGGCCCACCATCTGATGAGTGAATGCAACATGTTCTCCAGAGTTCGACCAGCTATACTACAAATTGCTACTCCGCCAAATATTCTGAAGTTCCACTTTAACACAGTCAACGTTGCAGAATTTCTTACGAGGATCTTCCGTCAACTACAAGAACAACTAGAACAATAATTGAACAGTTGTAAAACTGTAAATATCCCGTGATATATCATTGGTGAAACACGGGTTGTAGCATTTATATAAATAAAAAAAGGGTCATGATAAGATGGATTATGACAATTTATAATCTTTATATAATCTACTTCAGATGAGTAGTCGATTAATTAAAAAATAGGCTATCGCGGTACATGCTACATCCCTATTTATGTGTGTATGCGAATACATGTGTTTGTAGTTATGTGTGTGTATATCAACAATGTCCCAGTAAACATGGGTCCGCAAACGAGCCGTTTGCGAGATGATTACGAATGTATGGTTACAAGCCGCCACTGACTTCATTGTAAACATCGTCCTAGTTAGTACAAATTAATTTGAATTTAGACTTTACTAATAATTTTTCATCTCATTTAGTTTACATTTCACAGTTCACTTCACTTATGGGTTACCTGTTACAGGAGGTGTTCGAAGTATCTTCCTTGCATCTGGATGCAATACTGTGCTCGTCTCTGCAATGAATGTCGAATTCTTTCGAAAACCCCTGGATCATTTCTGAATTCTTGACAAGCATGTATAACTCTCTGCTCCAGTTCTTCAACCATGTTAACGGGTGTGCTGTACACTTCGCTTTTGAGGTGACCCCAGACACAAAAATCCAAAGGATTTAGATCAGGTGATATTGGAGGCCAAGGTACAGATCCGCCTCGACCTATCCATCTTTGGCCGTATCTGCGCGTTAGATGCCGTCTCGCAGCAGCAGCAAAATGTGCCGGAGCTCCATCATGCATGTACTACAAACTCCGACGTTGCTGAAGGGGAACATCCTCAAGCAATCCTGGAAGATGACGCCGCAGAAACCTAAGGTACCCCCGTCTATTAAGTTTTCGTGGAAGAATGTGTGGCTCAATGAGATGATCACCTAGTACCCCTAACCACACATTCAGTGAGAAACAGTGCTGATGTGGTGACTCATGAACAGCATGTTGGTTTATTTCACACCAAAAATGTGTATTATGATAATTAAAAACACCATCGCATGTGAATCCTGCTTCGTCTGTAAATAAAATGTTACATGCGAAACGAGGATTGACTACAGTCTGTTGTTGCATCCACTGACAAAATATCACTCTAGAAACAAAGTCCGCATCATTGAGACATTGAACTCGTTGGAGGTGGTAAGGGTACAGTAAATTGCGCTGTAAAATTCTCCATATACTACTGTGGCATAGTACAGGCACTTGTGTGGCAATTCTTCTCGTCGAGGTTCCTGAGAGAGCTGTACTGCTTCCAACACCATATCCTCAACCTCAGGCGTAATGCGAGTAGGCCCTACCTACTGCTCTGGCAAGTGCAAAACCCCCATTTTCTCTCAGGCGTTGATGGACCCTTGTAAATGTACGACTTTCGGGGTGTCTTCGATCAGGATATGTTTCTTGGTACAAGCGTGCAGCCTCTCGTGCATTGCCATTAGCCCTACCGTACATGGAATGCATATTCGCATACCCTTCGTTACTGTAAGGTTCCATTGTTACTACAACGCAGCACAAGTGGCACTCCTCAGACGAGACTGATACCTTTTGAGAATGTGTACTGTATCCGTCCTGTACGTTCTGCGTGTATGGTTTGATTACAACTCCACCTCTCGGCAATGTTAAGTTTTGTAAACAAAGAACATAGGACGGCTTCAAGTGCGCAAAGTGTAAACCGTACGATGTTAAAAACAATGACGTCAGTGACGGCTTGTAACCATACATTCGTAATTATCTCGCAAACGGCTCGTTTGCGGACCCATGTTTACTGGGACATTGTTGCTTTTATTGTCGTGTACTTTCAACTATGTAAGTTTGCGCCATCCTTTTTTATACACTCTGTATATATGTATGTATATGTCAGCATAACTGGAATCCGCAAGACTTAACTGTTTTATTACATCTGGTTTAACATAATATTTTCTAAAAAATACATATACATAGGACCTACAAAAATGAACCATTAATTATTGTCAGATAGGGCCTACACATACTTTTTTATCAAGTACTACTTTATATATATATAGTGTGTGTGTGTAAATTAAATGAGGCCTTAATTAGAATCAGATAAATACTTTTTTATCATAAACTACATTATACTTGCTTTTCTTTACAACTATCTCCAACTAAGTCCTCTCATTGTTTTAGTTTCATGGAGTGGTATACACATGTTGATAGATTTTCCATGTATTGACTATATTCCACATATTTAATATAATTTATATTTTCTCTGTTGTATTCTACTCATGCATAATTTATGATAAGTATAACTTTTATGTTAGTAACAACAGCTTCAATTATGATAATAATTATTAAAGGCATGACCATGAAAATAAATTAACTGTTCTATTGTATGAGGTTCTCATATGATCACAAAGAATTTCCTTCCAGGAGATCGGTAAATTTTCGTGCCCAAGACTATACACACTGACGGCAAGGATACTACTAATTTTCTGACAAGACATAATATGTACGGTGCGTGTAGGCAAACATTTTTAGGATATTTTTAGAATCCGCAATTGGTTTGAAGCAAGGAGGTGCACTATCTCCTCTATTATTTAATTTTGTACTAGAGCATGCCACCAAATCTTTAGAGGATGAAGAAGGCCTAAAACTCAATGGTATTAATAAAGCTGTTGGTTTATGCTGATGATGTAATACTATTGGGTGATAGCGAGGAGGTAGGCCTACTAAATGTCAACACGCACACACTATTAAGTAACACTAAGAAATTGGGACTGGAAGTAAATATCAATAAAACTAAATGTATGGTCACATATAGAAATACATTATATAATGGAAATGTACAGCTAATGACAAATTAGGGAAATTTTGGGAAGTGACTGAGTTCAAATACCCTACCTAGGAACAATAATTACAAATAGGAATGAGATGCACAAATAAATTAAACAGGCTCAATTCTGGAAATGCGTGCTATTATGGATTACAGAGACTCTTGTCCCAACTCCTTTCAAAAAACGTTAAACTGAAAATATATAAAACTATTATTCTATCAGTTATATTATATGTATGCGAAACATGGACTCTTACTTTAAGGGAGGAAAGGAGATTACAAGTATTTGAGAATAAAATACTTAGGTAAATTTTTGGACCAAAGAGAGATGAACAAACAGGTGAATGGAGAAGACTACATAACAATGAACTGTATGATCTTTATAGGAAGCCAGATATAATAAGAACAGTTAAGTCTCGTAGACTGCGATGGACAGGACATGTGGCACGAATGGGGGATGAAAGACGTGCGTGGAAGCTTGTTGTAGGAAAACCAGAGGGAAAACGCCCAGTTGGTAGACCAAGAATGAGATGGGAGAATAACATTAACTATGATTTGAGGGAAGTAGATTATACAGGGTATGACTGGAAAACATTAGCTCAGGATAGGGATGTATGGATAGCTTATGTTCGTGCGGCCGTGAACCCACAGGTTCGATAGTGCCAGTGAGTTAGTTAGTTAGAAATAATATATACAGTTATTCTGATTAAACTTTGTATTAAGCAAGAATTGTCAAGGGAAAATATACCACAGATAGCTTACTTCCGTATCACCGACTTTCTCTTGTGATATTCCTTTAAATAGTTTGCAATGAAAGAGATATCAGAAATATTTAATAATATTGTAACATTAGTATGATTGGCAGTGAATGGTTCAGGTAAGCAATTCTACAATTTTAAGAAAAAATTACTTACAAACCATATTTAGTATAATGTGACTTAAAATTGAATTGATTTTTTGTTGAACATGTGAGTACGAATATATATCATTCCCTCACTCTGATAGTTAACAGTTTATATAAAAGCGGGTGTCGAGCGGCAATGCTTGACATGCGGGTGGTGTTGTCACGTTTATCATAGCGCTATGGGCCGTGGCGTAGTCGGTAGAGTCCCTACCTTCCACTCCGGCCACCCGGGTTCGATTCCCGGCGGGGTAGGGGATTTTAAATCTCCACCTTGGGTCTGGGTGTGTATCCTGTCTTGTGTTTGTATGTGTGAATTAGATAAAAAAGGTTAAGGAAGGTAAAACAAAAAGGAATAACAGTGTAAACGAAAGAAAAACGAGAAAGAAATAAAATAGTCCGTCGCCGTGGCGTATTCGGTTGAGTCAATACCTTCCACTCCGGCGACCCGGGTTCGATTCGTGACGGGGTAGGGGATTTTAAATCTCCACCCTGGGTATGTCCATATGTCTGTGTGAGGATAAAAGAAAGTTAAGAAAACAGGCAAAACAAAAAGGTAAAAAAAAAAAAGGAAAAGTCCGTCGCCGTGGCGTAGTCGGTAGAGTCCCTACCTTCCACTCCCCCGGCGACCCGGGTTCGATTCCGGATGGGGTAGGTGATTTTAAATCTCCACCTTGGGTCTGGGTGTATGTCCTGTCTAGTGTTTGTATGTGAGAATACGATAAAAATGTTAACAAAGGTAAAACGAAAAGGAAGATCAGTGTAAACGAAAGAAAACGACAAAGAAAGAAATTTTTAAAAAAATTACACAAGGACAGAATACATTTATTATTTATGTTGTTATTTAATTTTTTATGTTATTATTTGGTATTGTTCAACTTTTAAAATTATAATCATAAATGTATTTATTTATTAAATAATTTAATTCCAATATTATATAGCTTGTAAGTGTACATAAATTTAATATTCATACATCATGCTGAAAATATTATTATTATTATTATTATTATTATTATTATTATTATTATTATTATTATTATTATTATTATTAACTGTTCGATCTGAAATATTTTTCCATGTTCAAATCACTTATATATTAAACTAATAAAATATGTAGATATTATATTATTTTTCGAGCGACATATCACAATAAATCACAGATAATTATAACTATTAATTACGGCATACAATTTTATAACTGGATCGACTGCTCCAAGTTCCGAGTTTTAATTGAAACTGAGTGAAGAATAGTAATGTGGCAACATCGTGGTAGCCGCGGCAGTCAGGATCTTTGTATTTTAATAACATATAACAGTTGCGGGGAAACAAAGCGAGCCGCTTGTTAAGTATCATAGTGAGACGATAATACCTCTTCTGAGCTAAGTTCCAGTTGTAATGTAAACAAACAAGCTATATGACTGTATTTTCATTGGTCGAATAATGATTTTATTTTTAAGCGCGTAAGAATATGTAGTTCGCTCTCTAACACTCGAAATAAAGGAAATAAAAATATATCTTCTAGTAGGCCCTACATGTCTATAGGCTATAAGTTATATGGGAGAATCTTCAAATATATAATTACAGATTTAATAGATTAAGTAAGCATTGTTATAATCTTACGCACGGATATTGCAGAATATGTTGGGATTCTATTGTTTCAATATGTCCGCTTTCTGTATAATTTCTTATAACATTGGACACGAAATGATTTGAAAAGCGGAGATAAATTATTTTGAATGTTTTCAAACAGTTTAGCGAAAAATATCAATCACTAACCATTGAGGATGTGTGAAGATAACAGCAGAATTTACGGGTGTGTCAGCATAGAGCGTATATTCTGTTCGTAATGAAATTGTAAATAAAGGGACATAATGGAAAAAGCGTAAACGCCTGAGTAGGTAATCCATAGGCCTATATATGTTTTGACATAAATAAATAAGAAATGGAAGTTCTAATTATTGGTACCATCTTACATTCGGTTGTATTCAAACTTCTTTCCATAAAATAAGATGCCTAAAAACAATGTTTCTATCGATGACGACAGTTCCATACAAAATTCAGTCATAGGCGAATAAAAGTTGCACAACGGTTTCCCCAATAGACGGTGTCGGCGGAGGAATACCTTATGCAAGTTTGTTTTTGCGCGATAGTGTGTTTTGTCGTACTTACCGCAATGACGACCATGAATGAAAGTTCAACTTCCTATATTTCAGGGTTGCCAACCTAAATAACTATACTGTATTAAAATAACTATACTAATATTACATATTACAAACCACGTGTGAGAAGTAAAACCACTGCCCTCTATGTACACTAGGTACAATGTATATACAAAAAAATCCAAAAGGTAGTGTTAATATATATTAGACGAAACAAATCACTACATTTTCAATTAAATGAATTTTATTTGAAACAATATAAAACAATAAATACGTACTTGCCGCCATTTATGACTAATTGGTGTCACGGCCTCCTGTAGTTTCAACTAATAAACATTGCCCACACTGTTAATGTTAGTCAGTTATTTATAATGAACGCAAATCTTTTTCAACAAAAGTCGTATTATTTTACTGTTATTTATTATTTTGAAAACACCGTCGCGCAAAAAATAATGTACAACGCACGTTTGTGAAGTATTTTACAGAATCTCGGAAATTAAAAACCTCGCTATTGTTCGGTTTTTAAACATTTTCCTCGCTTCTGTAAAAACCACTTACGAACCTCGCATCGTAATATACTATTACAGTACAACTGGAAATTAGCTCGGAATTAATTTTTTTTATAGAAGTAAGTTTGTGATATATAAACATTTTAAATATGTTACAATTTACAACGAAACTATTCTAAAATTTTAAAAGGAATTGACAGTTCCATCTCTTATCTATGGATGTGAAACCTGGACATTAACAAAGGCAGATAGTAAACAAATAGAGGCTGCAGAAATGAAGATGTTGAGAGCAATAGCAGGATACCAAAGGACCGATTAAAAGAAAAACGTAGATAACAGAACTTAATATATTTAATCTCTGTGAAAGAATAAAATACTGTCAAAATGCTTACCTTCAGCACGTATTACGAATGAATAAACAGAGCATAGCAAGAAGAATGTTGCCTATAATTATAAACCAAAAGGGAGAAGATTGTTGGGAAGACCATTGAAGAGATGGAAGACATCTAGGCCCTGCCATCCACCCCTTGGGATACCTCGGTCGTCATGACCATACTCCCCAAGTCCTAGTTCTAGTCCTCCCTAATCTAAAATCTCGCGTCCACGTTCAAGGTCTCGGTCCTTTAACCAACACTCCAGGGAGAGAGTGTTGGAGTTTTGCATTTCTCGGGCAATTGATGAGCTACATAGTACATCAGGTCACTCAATCCTGATGACCCCACAGTTGGTCCACGGGCTCCATGAGCCTAGCCGGGAGGACTGCTGTCGCAGATCCACCGACTATTCCCCTGTTCTGCCTCCAGGGACGTGTCCTGCAGCCGTTGTGAGACCGGCTAGGGCTACAAGCCCAACAGTGTGAGACTTTTAGTACATCCAGGTGCTCATCTCCTGGCGACCCCACAGTTTGTCGACGGGCCCGTAGGCCAAGCCAGGAACCAGTACAGTAGCTCCCCGCTGGACTGGTCCGAGCCGAGCCCTGGTGTGCCCCCAGGGACGCCTTCTGCAGCTGTTGTGGGCCAGCACGGAGCTCGCAAGCTCCAACAGATGAGCAATTAGTACGACAAGGCGCTCAACTCTTGCCTACCCCACTAATGGTTCACGAGTCCCTTGGACTTAACCGGGAGGACTGTCTAGCAGATCCACCGATCTTTCCCCCAGTGCACCAGCTGGGGACGTGTTTGGTTGCTGAAGTGGGTCCAGCCTGAGCTATAGTACGTCAGGTCGCTCAACTCCTGACGACCTCACAGATTGTCCTTGGGTCACTCGGTTCCAGAGTCGGCGCTAAGTCCCTCCTCCAAAGACCGCGCTTCCTCCTTTCCCGAGCTTATCGACCTGGTGGTAATTCCCAGCATTACGCCCGGTATTGTCCCATCCAGCCCGTTCGCAAGACTAGGCCTAGTCGTGTAGCTGCTGTGAGGCAGCCCACTGAGCAATGTAGGCATCCAGGGAGCTCATCTCCCATGGTGCCCCCACAAAGGTCCTCGGGATAAACCAAGAGAAGGGAGCAGGCTGAACTCCACAATCTCCCACCGCCTCGCCACGACGGCCGCTGTTTCCCGTTGTGGGCACGGGGCGATTGAGCTTTAGTAAAACAGGGCGCTCCTCTCCTGTTGACCTCACTTATGGTCCGCGAGTCCATCGGACTTGGAAGGGAGGACTGACTAGCAGATCCACCGACCTTTTCCCCACTACGCCACCGAGGGGACGCGATTTGCTGCTGAAGTGAGACAGCACGAGCTATGTAGTGCATCAGGTCGCTCGAGTCCTGACGTCCTCACAAATGGCCCGCGGGTCCGGTCTGGACCTAGCCGGGAGGAGTGCAAGCAAACCACCGACCGTTCCCCTATCCGCCGCCCGGGGACGCGCCCTGTTGCTGTTGTGAGCACAGCTGGGGCCCGATAAACGGACCCCCAGGGTGAAGAGATGGAAGGACTAATTCGACCTATAATGAGATCGAAACAGGTCATTGGGCTTAATCCTTGTTGTTGATGACGATGATTTACAACGAAAATGCCGCCAAAGTTTACTTCAAGTGGTTTAGCCTATTGTTTTCGGACGTAAAACTATTTACTATGATTTTTAAGATTACATTCGTTATAGGAATTCCTAATATTCGTTTATTTATGTATTTTTATTTTTCATATTTACATTGTGAAATTCAGATAACTAACTCATTGGACTATCGAACCCAAAGGTTCATGGTCGCGCGGAGATATACTCTCAATATACCCCTATCCTGAGCTAATGTTTTCTGATTTTCTCCTGTGTAATTTACCTCATAAAATCATGCTTTAGTGTGGAATGCAGTCGAGTCTACGACAAGGGAACACCACCTAGAAGCATTCGCCACTGAAGATGCCCTACGCAGTTGAGGGAGAAACGTCTAGAAGAAACACCAGTTGTAGACATAGCCCGGAATCTATTAATAGCATACCTAATGTTATATTCGCGCCACAGTATTTGCCTACCTATGGGGCACTTTTCCTCTGGTTTAACTAAAAGAAATTTCCATGCGCTTTCACTTCCAATTCGTGTCATGTGTCCTGCCATTCTCAGTCTACGAGACTTAACTATTCTTATTGTATCTGGTTATATAACTCACTGTAATATAGTTTTCTTCATTCATCTGTCTAATCTTTGGTCCTAAAATTGCTTTAAAACTTTTTTCTCTAATTCTCGTTAATCTTTTCTCCTTCCTTAATGTAAGAGGTCATGTTTCACATCCATACAATATAACGGGAAGACTAACAGTTATATATATTTTTTAGTTTAATGGTTTTTTTAGAGAAGAGTTCCTGGAATGCATAATATTATGCGTTTCCAGAGCTGAACCCATATTTATATAACAATTTGGACAATACTTTGTGTATATATATATATATATATATATATATATATGTGTGTGTGTGTGTGTGTGTGAATTTTTGGCCACTGATTCCTACGTTTCGGCATGATCCCACATGAATCCACGACGCGGAAAACCCAGGAAAACTATCTTAATCATACTTATATCCGCGAAAATCTGTAATAAAACATATGCATCTTTGTACATAAAAGAAAAGATATTTAACAACAAGATACAGTGGAAAGAACATGTAGAAAGAATGGAAGAAAGTATATTACCAAATAAAATCTTCCATTATTTTCCAAGAGGAAGAAGAGATGTCGGACGTCCTCGGAAGAGATGGTCTTAGATCTATTAGTGAAGACGGAACAGGCAACTCTTGCCTAAACCAGGAAGTGAAGAAGAAGAAGAAGCATCTTTGTACATATATAGGCCGCGGAGCTTAAATTTATAGCAGTCATCTGTAATATGTCAGCTGCGGTGGAATAGTGGTTTGTTCCTTGTCTCTGTTTCCGAGGATGCGGGTCCAAACCCTGCCCGGGTGATGGATTTTTTTAGGAGAGAAAAATACAGGAAGAATGTCCTCCGGGAGGGAATTTAAGCTGCAGGTCCCGAATCTGGAGATTTTCATGATCGTAAAAGAATTTTAAGCCTGAATAAAGAGGCATCTAAAAAAAAAAAATTACCTACCTTCATCACCCTGGTTACCTACTAGATGTCTGATTGGGTAGGTATGTTAACCGCATACTATTCATGATCATCTGTGGGGAAATAAGCTAAATTAACTTGGTCTAGTGACTCCTAACTAGATGCTAAGGCCCAACATTGGGCTGTTACACCATTGTATATAGATAGAATCTGTCGTATTAGAATAAAAAATAATATGTAATCTGCAAGGCAATTAGTTTATTTTGGGCTATATCACGGGATTCATACTCAAAACCTGTCCACATATATTACTTATATCTTATATAAAACAACTAGAAGTCCCGGCCACGCGTTGCTGTGGCTAATGCATACGTTAAAAATTTAAATCCAGCCAGATTACTTAAAACTAATACTTACACACGAAATTAATAGTATTGAAAGTAAAAAAAAACACTGAACACACTTAAATTATGAAATAATCAATATTTGTAATTCAATTGAAATTCGCGGTTGCAACAAAAAGCCCAGTCATCTGGATCTCTCTTTGTTAAATAATAAACCAATTACCTTACCAAATTACCTAACACCGCCATCTGTTAGAATCGTATGGAACTCGCAGATAATTACACCGCCATCTGTTAGAATCGTATGAAACTCACAGATAATTATAACTCTTTGTTAAATAATAAACAAATAATTTGCAATAAAAATAATGCGACTATAAATTTAGTTATAAACTTCCCTAAGTCTCAAGTTGGATCAAACTGCACACAGTGTGCAAAATTTTATTAAAATCGGTTCAGTAGTTTAGGATTCCATCGCGGACAAGCAACGTGACACGAAATTTTTATATATTAAGATGTTTGTTTGTTTGTTCGTACTTTATGCGCGGCCATACCGTTGATACGATTGTAATGTTTTTTTTTGCAAAATGTTCAGGAGATTTCCGGGATGAACATAGGCTACAAGAGAGTTGTGATACTCAGCTCCTACACCCTTAAAAATCTCCCTTTGTAGTGAGAAACGTGAAAAAACATGTTTTTTTACGCTTAAATGGCTTACGCTGCCTAAAGCATAACAAATTCGCAAAATTAATATACACAGAATTGGATATCTTAAAAAGCTCTACAAAAATGTCCGCGACAGCATATGTTTATCTTTTACGGATAACTCACAATAGCTATTTTTGTCTTTCATTGATGCCAAGAAGATTGGGTTAAGTAGATTGCCGGACAAGAATGCACTGCCGATTGTGATGGGTTTTTTTTTGCAAAATACTCAGGATTTTCCTGGGAAGGTTATAGGCTATAAGAGAGTTTTAATACTCAAGCCCTTCACCCTTGAAAAATCACCCTTTGAAGTGAAAAAAGTAAAATAAAAGTGGCTTTTTGTATGCTTAATTGGCTTACGCTGTCTGAACCATAACTAATACGCAAAATTAATGTACGCAGAATTGAATATTTAAAAAAACTCTACAAAAAAGCCCGCGACAGCATATGTTTATTTTTTATTGATAACTCACAACAATCATTTTTGTCTTTCATTGATGCTAAAAAGATCGGGATAAGTAGATTCCCGGGCAAGCAGAGCAGCAGCACGGATAACTCGAAATAACGAGTTTGGTCTTACAGCTCATTTATACCAAATACATCCGGATACGATGATTCCCGGGCAATGCTGGGTAATCAGCATGGGGTATCTAAAAATAATGGTATGAATTTATAATTATTCTTCCTTTTACTTATTCAACTAAACGTAAAAACACATTATCATTTATTTAGGTGTAGCAGCGCACGCCGGGCATTAGCTAGTGTTATATGAAAAAGTGGAAAGCAACGGGAAGTTACCACACCTATAATTCCCTAGTAAAGCTGCAAATCGTAGCATGAAAGTGCTATGATTGCCCTCGGGCAGAATGCCTGTGGATGGATGGATATAAAAAAAAGAACTCCAAGCGCGACCAGGCATAGAACGTACTTGGCCTAACACCCGGCTGCAGACCTCACATCCACATGTGTTAATCACGTAGGTAGACGGTCATCGAAAATAAAATATTAAGATAGATACATGGCATGTGTCGTCGTTCTTAACTACGTTAATATCTTTATTTAAAACTTTTATGAAATGTAGGCCTTTCGGAAACCGACTTTCATCTCCATCGCAAGGATATGCGCTACTGACTGTTATTGCTTTGTGATACCCTTCTGACATTAGTATCCCACTAGAGTCGTCGGATAGCTGATATCAATAGCGTCGCAAAACAACAAAAACAGTTAATATAACATATCATTCTGCTGAAGATGGAAGCCGGATTCCGACAGGCCTACAATACCTGCCAGATATCTACTGTAGTAGATGGCACCTGCCAGATATCTACTGTAGTTTAATATTTTTCTTTGTGACTATATACATAAACTTCTTTGTGACTATAGAGCTCCCTCAACTAAACTTTAGTATGAATTTTATCAGTATTGATAATACTAAGGCATTCGATATGTAATGCCAACACGTTGTAAATCAGCGATCCTAGTGGTGACCATTGTAATCTTTTAGTGTGTTGTTGAGTAGTCTTTGTTGTATAAATCTGTAATATTGAAAGTCTCGAAATAGCTATATTTTGTGAATACATTCACTGTTTCTTATATTTATTAAGAAATACCACCTTACTCTAAAGATGTTCAGTATAAATTTGTTTAGAAGGTGAACTTGGGAAGTACTGGAACATCCACCAAATTCACAAGACAGAAGTCCTTGCGACTATAACTTATTCTCAAAGAACAAAGAACTTATACCAAATATTCCATTGCAATCAAAAGTTGATATCCAAAAAGCTCTAGATTGATCAGATGAAAGAGAGATGCAGAAATGGTGCTGCAGATGGATTGAGCCATATTCCAAGGAATTGACAATGTATAGTTGACTTGGAAATATACTATACATTACATTTTGTAATGTCAGAAGTAGACTAAATAATTTTTTTGTGAAGTTGTAGCAGTCTTGCCATTACTTATCGAATGCCCTAGTATATACTGTATGGCGCGAAATGCCTAGAAGGTCCTTGTACTACCAGCAGAATGATAGCCTCACACTCAAACTCAAACTCACTGGCACTATCGAACCCGTTGGTTCATGGCCGCGCGGACATAAGCTCTCTATACACCCCTAACCTGAGCTAATGTTTTCCAATTATTCCCTGTATAATCGACTTCCCTCAAATCATAGTTAATGTAATTCTCCCACCTCATTCTTTGTCTACCAACTGGGCGTTTTCCCTCTGGTTTTTCTACAAGAAGCTTCCATGCACGTCTTTCATTCCCCATTCGTGCCACCTATCCTGCTCATCGCAGTCTACGAGACTTAACTGTTCTTATTATATCTGGCTTCCTATAAGGACAATGTAGTTCACTGTTATGTACGTCTTGTATACTCACCTGTCTGTTCATCTCTCTTTGGTTCAAATATTTTTCTAAGAACTTTATTCTCAAATACTCGTAATCTCCTTTCCTCCCTTAAAGTAAGAGTCAATGTTTCGCATCCGTATAATATAACTGGTAGAATAATAGTTTTATCTATATACGTATATATATATATGTTAAATCACAGATGTGGACCGATCATCCCTTCTGTTGATATATTATAGAAAATGTCCTTCGCTCGTCCGTTTTGCAGGACACAATTAATAAAATCAAGTGTAAATGAAAGAAAATTAGAATTTTACCATAAATTAAACCTCATAGTGATTCCTGTAAAAGTTAAATAAAAAAATCTAGAAGATTTTGATAAAGCCTTAAAATGTCCTTCCAATTCTTGATCTCTTATTTTCACTGTTGAAAGTTGGTAACCCTAAAGTCTTAAAAGCAACTGATACTCTGAGGTAATATAAAGAAAGTAAATTGAAAATATATGTCTTTCCTTATAATAAATTTCCTAATTTAAACATATTTCTCAACTAGTTTTGGATAATGTATTGGAATTTTGTTTTGTAGATTCTTTCCCTCTAGTGGTGGGTAGACATACATAGCTCATGATCAAATCCTTCTCACTCAAATTTTTAAAATTCATTACTTTGTCCCTATTCTTCAGAATGTAATTTCTTTCCCATACTATAAATTCCATCTTCTATTCAAATAAATGGTAGGAGTAAGAAAGGAAGGGTTCCATATTTTAGTTTAAACTGACAAGTTTTAATGTCTACATACTGTTAAAGAAAAGTGACGTTTTATGATTATTCACAGAAGGCTGTAATATAACTTCATAATACAATGTTATTTTTGATAAAGTGATTATTTTAAACTTAATTTTTTTTCCTATCCCAAAGGAGTAGCCTTTTGAATCTTTACCTTGTAATTCTTGGTCATTCAATCATTATAGTTATCTATAAACTACCGTATGCTCAGTTAAGCACTAGTATGGCGGGTTGTCTACATGGCGTAACCAGTTCGAGAAAGTGAGGTAATGGAAGTGCTCGAGGCACGGAATATGTGTTTATATACAACGTTGTGCAATCTAACGTAAGCATTTAATCAGGTCAAAGGTGAATGATTTATATATACTTTTATTTTCGTGACAAAATGCAGATCTAAATATAATGCAAGCGTTTTATTGTCGTGACAAAAACATAATGTTCACTTTTAGAGATGAAACGTACAGTATGTTTCGATACTGACACAGTGATATAATGGTTGCTATATTTGATTATGGATTCGAGATTTTCTGTTTCAAAACCAGTTGGAGTTAAGGGATTTTTTAAGAGCGTGAATAATTCGAATATGGATTCCTTGGGAAATGAACTAACTCTCTCAATCACTAGCACTATACAAATTCCAAGCTAAGTTCCAGTTATACTGCAAACAAACTTGTATAAGGCATTACTTCACTTGCACCGTCTATTGGGTGAAGTGGAGCACCATATTACTGAATTGTGTACATAACTGTCATCAATAGGAAGGATACAAGATTGAAGTCTACAAAACCATAGCGGTACCGGTACTTTTATACGGTAGTGAGTCCTGAGTAACAAATAAAATGAGTTCGAGTAGAATAAAAAGTGCAGAAATTACCTTTCTAAGAAGGACCAAAGGATTCACAAAAATAGACCACATACGAAATGAAGAAATAAGAAGAGAATTAGAAATATATTCAATAAATGATAGAATTAAACAACACCGCGTCGGCTGGGAACAGTATGTTCACAGAATGGAAGAAACAAAATTGCCCAAGATAGCAAGCATATCATTATAAACCAGAAGTATTAAGGATTGTAGGGAGACCTAGGAAGAGATGGAAGGAATCATTGTGAATTCTGAACAGGCGAATCGCCTAAACCTTGAAGTGAAGAACAAGAAGATGATGATGGTGACTGTCATCGATAGAAACATTGCTCTTAAGCAACATCGTATTTTTAGGGAAATAAGACAATACAAGGGAAGATGGTACCAACAATAAGGAACTTCCTCCATTTCTTATTTATTTATGACAAAAACTTATATATGGACCTACCTAATCAGACTTTAGGCTTTTTCCATGATGTCAATAGAATTATATATTTTATTTGTAATTTCATTCCGAGCAGAATTTGTTACATGTTGATTTACCTGTAAATTCCGCTGTTATTTTCTCTTCCTCAGTGGCGAATGGAGGAAAATTTTCACTAAATTGTTAGAAAACATTCAAAATATTTTTTTTACTCTCCGATTTTCAAAGGTTTTCTTTTTTGATGCTTTAAAAATTGTATAGGAGAAGCAGCCATTTGGAACAATTGAAATTCTAATGTATTCTGCATTGCTTATATTTTACTCTTGTACTGTAACATATGATAACAATTAAATATATATAGTGTTTTTTGCCCATAGATTTGACAAAAATTAAAAATTACATTTAAGACTCCACCAATACTACAAGTATTTAGCATCTATTGGCGGTAAGTTGTATTGAGACACGTGGCATCAAACGTCGAGACTTTATCAATGGAATTGAAACGAGAGATTTTAAATGTTTATTTTTGTCATCAGGATAGAGTCGAAATGGTCACGGTCTCCTATCAAACTTATCGACTAATTCTCTTCTACAGAGTGTGCCGAGACTATTCGTTCAAATTAATACTGGAGGTAGAGAACATCAAAACAAACATATTTCGATAAGGAAAATATGGTCTCAGAAGTCAATTTTTAATGTTAGAGAATGTTTTGTTAATGGTGTTGACGAAGCTGTTGTGTGGCTCTTTGGCCTGGCCACCCAGATCACCTGACCTCACGTGTCTGGATTTCTTCCTCTGGGGGCATATGAAGCAGCTGGTGTATGAAAGTGTTGTGGAAACAGAAGAAAATCTCATCGCTAGAATTGATGTCGCTGCTTGGACCTTTGCGGAGATGCCAGGAATCTTCGAACGAACGCGACAGTCAATGGTCAGACGAAATACTGCATGCATACAGACCAATGTGCATTCGAGCAATTCCTGTGATGCTACTGCCTCTAATTAGCATGTTGAACTATCTGCTGTGTAAATCGTCCCTACCATTACAAGTTAACTTCAGAGATTATATGTTCCTTATCGAAATATATTTGTTTTGATGTTTTATTCTTCTTATTCTTCTTCGGTTTTCCCCCACTTGTAGGTTTGCCTTCTTCAGTTTCCATTTATTTCTATTATTCCAATCTCCTTCTTCCAAATTCCTATCATCCATTATAGTTTTGGCATAGGTATTCCATTTCCATCTTGGTCTGCCACGTTTAATTCTTCCAGGGGGTGACCATTGGTATATATTTTTTGGCCATCTTTCACTTTCCATTCATTGTACATGGCCATACCATTTAAGAGTTTAATTTTCAATCCTCTTAACAACAGATGTGGCGACATTCATTTCTCTACAAAAGAAATTTATTTCTTATTTCATCCTGTCTTGTTTTTTGGAGGCTTCTTCTAAGATAATCAAATTCAACTGTTCTAATTTTATTATTTTGTAATTCTGTCAAAGACCAAGTTTCACTTCCGTATGACAAAATATTCTGTATTATGCTCTTATAAATTTTCATTTTAGTTTCCTTAATAATATTTTTATTTCAAATTATTCCATGTAATGTCTTAGTTACATTTTTGTCATTGCAATTTTAGTTTGTACATCTCTTTCACATGTACCTAAACACTTGTAATTATTGACCCAAGATATTTAAAATTTTCACTTTTTTTTTATTTACCCTGTTTCAAGTATGAGGTCATCCACATCCTTTCCCAAACACATATATTCTGTTTGATGTTTTCTACCTCCTGTATTAATTTGAACGAATAGTTTCGGAACACTCTGTATAAACGTATAATTGTATAATGATAAATGTGAATAATCCTGTAAGAACGCTGAGCAATAAATATGAGAGGAAGTAAAACAAGGATACCAGTCAGATCTTCTTCCAACTTTCAATGCAATCCACTGTATCATTGCAGCATTATTAATGACCTTGTAACTTCAAATCTAGAGGTGTCTTTTTACACAGTACCTTCAGATTGATTAGAACGAGGTTAGATTTAGAACCGCTAGTTTTTCAAGCTCGTCAAGAAACTTAAGTACTTACTACACTGCTTGATTGAGGTCATCACATTTTAATTTGTATTCATTTATTTCTCCAATAAACCTGATAAACAATAAAATTAATCTGGAATAAATATTTGCCCATCAAGTACAACTTATTTTAAACCAGTTCTAACATATGCAGCTGAGACCTGGACATATACAAAGAAGATATTGAGCAGAATACAAGCTACAGAAATTAAATTCTTATGAGGAACGGGTCCACCGCTGTGGTCTCGAGGTAACGTGCTGCTTTGTCACGCAGCGGGCCCGGGTTCGATCCCCGGTCGGGGCAGTTTTTCTAGGTGAGGTTTTCATCGGGGTTTTTCCTCACCTTTAAGACATTTGTCAGGAAAACTTTAAGGCCCAAACGGTCCCCGAAATCACATGGTCGTCATCATCATCATCATCATCATCATAATTCTTCACCTGTGTGGAGAGCAACGGGAAGCTACCACACCTACAATTCCCTAGTAAAGCTGCAAGCATAGCATGAAAATGCTATGATTGCAGTGAAGGACCAGCTTTCGGGCAGAATTACTATGGGTGGATGAGGAATGGTACATAAAACAAGGAACGACAAAATCAGGGAGATGTTAAATGTAGAAAAATTAACAACAGACAAAGAAAAAAAAAACAGATTAAAAGGATTGGGCATTTACAAATAATGGAAAAGGAAAGACTACCGCAAAGACTGTGAAATCTCGAGATGCAAGAAAAACGACCACGACCGAACCACGAGAAAAATTGATTTAACCAAGTGAAAAAAAGTTTACAAGATTGGGAAGATAGAGATGGTTAGAGGCATATTTGGAATCGACCTTCCGAAAGGAGGACACGATAAGATGATGATGATTATGACTTCTAAAATTCATTGAAAAGCACCGTAAAGATTATGTAATAAAATGTTAAAATATAAAAATATTCTTCCAAGAGCAACAGGCCTAGAAGGCTCTTGGCCTACCATCCGGCTGCTGGCCTCACATCCACATGTGTTAATCACAAAGATAAACGATCATCTAGACAGTGTAAGGGCGACACGTGGTCAGCATGTCGGATCCCCCAGCAGTTAGCTGTTCTTCTCAACCTGGAGTCGCTACTTATTGTAGCTACCCAAACGCCTCAAGATGCTGGGTGGGCACCGGTCCCATACTGGCCGAAATTCCATGAGAAAGTTTTTTCTCCCCTGGGGACCCGAACCAATGCAAGTCCCGTAGCTCTGCGCCAACCACTCGGCTATAGTGCTGGATAAAGTATTAAAATAGCAACTGGTATATCAGTCGTCCTAAACTAAATTAAATTTCTGTTTAAAAAACTTCATAAAGTAGTAAAACTTCTGCATCTACTGCAGAAGATGGAACATGGTTCTGAAAGGCCTTCGTAGTTTTAACTACTTGACGAAGTTTTTTAAACAGACATTTAATTTGGTTGTGGAAGACTGATATACCAGGTACTTATTTTAATATTGTAACATTTTATAAACCTGATAGATTCTAATATTATTTGTGGATCTGGATAGAATCTTATTTTAAATTACGTCTCGGATTTTAGCATTTGTGTCTTTAGAAATTTTAAAGAAGTGGCTGAATTCAAATACCCAGGAACAATAATTACAAATAGGAACAAGATGCACAAAGAAATTGAGCATCGGCTTAATTCAGGAAATGTATGCTATTATACATTACATGCACTCTTGTCCCAATTTTTCTCAAAAAAGTTAAAGTGAAAAAAATACTGTTATTCTATCAGTTATATTGTATGTAAGTGAAAAATGGACTCTTACTTTAAGGGAGGAGGAAAGATTACGAGTATTTGAGAATAAAGTTCTTAGGGAAAATTTTTGGAACAAAGAGAGCTGAACAGAAAGGTGAATGGAGAAGTCTTATTAACAATGAGCTATATGATCTTTACAGGAAGCCAGATATAGTAAGAACAGTTAAGTCTCGTAGCATGCGGTCTGCAGGACATGTGTCACTAATGGGGAATGAAATAAGTGCATGGAAGCTTCTTGTAGGAAAACCAGATGGAAATTGTCCAGTTGTAGACCAAAAAAGAGGTGGGAGAATAATAAATATTGATTTGAAGAAAGTAGTTTATACAGGTGATCATTGGAAAATATTAGTTCTGGTTAGGGGTCTTAGGAGAGATTTGTCCGCGCGGCCATGAACCTACAGGTTCGATAGTGCCAGTGAGTTAGTTAGTTATGTCTTTTCCTGAAGGAATAAATAAAACCCAAAAATGCAGATACACATTTCATAAAATTTACACCAACTGGAAGAGTTGAACTTCCAGGAGTGGCGCCCTCGAAACCAATGAACAAAAGTAATTATTTCGGGTCTGTAAAGTATTAAGCCCAGTACTGCCTATTTTACCCATTATTATCTATTTAATGTTTTTGAGCCTAAATTAGTACCTATTTAGTGTTTCTGACTTTAAACTAGTAATTATTGTATTTTATCAAAATTAACAGAAACAATCTAAAGTCATGACCTGATGACTTTCCTAGGAAAAGACCCAGTTCACAGTAAAATTATTATTAATAAAAATATTAGAACCAACTAACACATTTAACAAGTTACATACGAAGAGGAAAAATATTTTAGTAAAACATTATAAAATTTAACAAAGTAACAGGAATTATAAATAATATTTTCAAGCTAAACACAGTACAGCAACACATATGAACTAGAATTTATAAAACACAGGCCAGACCCATATTATGTTACGGTAGTGAGGCCTGGACAATTCGCACTGTAGATGAACAAAGACTAACTGTGACAGAAATGAAATTTATGAGACGTACTGCATGTCACTCAAGAACAGACCATAAAAGGAATTCTTAGATTCTCAAAGAATTACAAACAGAATCAATCATAGAATATGTACAAAAATACAGAAACAACTGGAAATCTCACATAAGAAGAATGAGCAGAATAAGAATATCACGTCAAATCTTAAATTACCAGCCACCAGGCAAGAGATTCTTGGGCAGACCCTTCAAACGTTGGATTGAGACCGTAACAGACTCCTACGTATATCACATGAAAGGAAGAAGTAAGAAGAAATATATATACTTCATCCTAATGTGGTCTTGTGGTCAGAGCTTCTGGCTGCATTCATGAAGTCCCGGGTCCAACTCCCGGTCAGATCACAGAATTTTTCCTTAAGAGGAAATAATCATATGGCCGCCCTCGGTTTGAATTTGGTTTAGAAGTAAGGATTCTCCTGGTGCTTCATTATCATTTATCACCAACATATCATCGGGATAACGTAACTCCGGCTTCCAGGCGCCCCAAACTCAAAGTGGATTACAATTCCGCCAATGCCAGGAGACAGGCCAAAAACTGTCATAAGATGGATTTGTTCAAAAATAATTTTCCTTAATAATAAATAAAATCCAATAATGCAGGTCCACGTTTCATGAAAATTTATACCACCTCAAAGAGTTCAATTGGCACCTTGAAATCAACTAAGAAAAGTAAACTGTGTGACTATATATTTAGTTGTATTCACGTTTACTTTCAGCCCCAATTTATCAGTGTTATTCAATTATATTTGCGTGTTTGGCCCCTGGTATTTCTGAGATATTGTCTTATAATATTATCAGCATATGCAAACACCTAATTAATACAATTTAGTTTTATGTCTTCTTTATCCTCTGAATATTTGATTAGCATACTCTAGTACAAAATTAAATAACAGAGAAGATGTTGCATCTCCTTTCTTTGACACAATGTGAATTTCAATTTTTTAAACTGTTTGCCTACTCGCATCCAACTCTTTGTGCCATTTAGACACATTGGAATACGTATAGGCCTAATTAATTTTTAGGAATACCGAAATCTAGCAGGATACTATATAACTTCTCCCTCTTAATTGAATTATGTACCTTTTTGAAGTCTACATATAGCTGATGTGCATTGGAATTATATTTCCAAGTTATTTTCTAAAATCTGTCTTATATTAAAAATCTGATCTACTGTAGATCTGTCTCTTCTAAATCCACATTGATGAGCACATTTTACGTCTTCAATGTAGGAAGTAAGTCTGAATGCTAATAGGCTACATACTTTTTTTTTAGAATTTTGTACAAAGTTGAAAGTAATGAAATGTCCCTTTAGTTGTTGCAATTATATTATCTGCTTTTTTATAGAATGATATGATAATCGATTCTTTCCATTCATTTAGTAGAGCCTCTTTTTCCCCAAATCATATTAAGCAATGTATGTATCTTGTCCATCGATATTTCCCCTCCGATTTTGCCAGTTCTTTATTTATTATTATTATTATTATTATTATTATTATTATTATTATTATTATTATTATTATCCAATGTCCCTATAGAAAAACTATGGATTACTTTTAAAAAATGGGAATTAAGGCTGTAATAAATGCAGCTATACAAAATGTATATGACTATTTAACTCATGCCACAAATGGTAGTCAATGGCCAATCACGTTTCAATGAATTTTGTTTTATAACCAATAACAGGCGTGTTTCACCTCGCTCTTTATCGATTTCTCTTTATGAGCTCCTGCATTTGTGATAAAGAAAGCTCCTCCTTTTTAATATTCTGAACAGTTCAGAGCATTATTTTTCTCCAACAAATATTTGAATATAGATAATAATGAACAGATTCCGTGATTTTACTGAGCTGTTTACTAAAAATATGAATAACCTATAATGTTGATTATGATATACAGTTTGATGTGTTTCATTATATCTCCACTAGGGTGCATTCTTACAATATTGCGATCCTAATTTGGCAATAAATAATATGATCAAGTTGCAGTTAATATACAAAACCTCACATTTCTGATTTGTTTTCAAACATCGCCGTTTACATTAAATATATAAATATTTTAACATACCGGTAACTATATTTAAATAACGATTTGTGAGTAAACAGCTTAATTTTATTCGTTAAATAGTCTTAACAAATGCCACTCTAGATTTATAAATCCTCTAGATAAATTCACTCGTCACTTCTTAACTCGTATGTTTATCGATGATCTGTAAATCACTCGTGACATTACTTATGATCATTGAATATCTAAGATTAAAATCGGTAGTAAATTGATACATGGTTTTTACTGTAAATAAAGGTCTACGTCAAGGTTGGTATCTATCGCCGACTCTGTTTAAAATATATGTACATGAAATTTTGGAGGAGAAAATGTTCAAGCATGGGAATTCCTATTTCAAACAATTAAAACTTCATACAACTTACATTTTGCAGATGTTCAATTATTAATTGCACAAGATTATGAAGATTTAGAATATATGACCAGAAAATTAATAGAAGAATATAATAAATGGGGATTAATTTTGAACATGATGAAAACAAGATAAATATTGGTTAACTACAACAATATTTAATTTTGGAGACTGGAAAAACGACAAATTCTTGTAGTGAGATTACATATTTAGGAATTAAAACAAATAAAAATGGAAGTTATGAAGAGGATGTAAGAAGTAGAAATAACAAAGGAAAATTTGCAATTTCTTGCCTCAAGGAATATTGTTGGATAAAAATATAAGTAATAAAAATGAAATTAATATATATATATATATATATATATATATATATATATATCCATCCATACTAATGCTGCCCGAGGGCAGGTCTTTCACTACAATCATAGCATTTTCATGTTATGCTTTGCAGCTTTGCGATATATATATCGTACAATTGTTAAAAGCAATATTACTTATGGAGCAGAACTTTGGCAATTAACAACAAAAACAAATAAATTAAAGTAAATAATTATGAAATATTTACCTACAAGTTTCGTCTCCTCAACATTATTAGTTATTTATCTGTAGCGCTTTCGGGACTAGTCCCATCATCAGCAGGATTCGGGACTAGTCCCGAAAGCGCTACAGATACATAACTAATAAAGTTGAGGAGCTGGACCTTGTAGGTAAATGTTTAATAATTTTACACTTTAATTTTGAATAATACCTCAACGGAACATATCATGAATCTTATAAAAGTTGAAAAACAAATAAGTATCTTTTGACAAGTGAAATGGATATTTTATACGAAGAGCAACGATAATTTCAAGAAGAGAAAAAATTAGAATCTCAGTTAGTTATAAGGGAGAAAATGAAGATTGGATATACTATTTTAGATTGTATTAAAACTCAATAATTAAAATGGCACGGACATGTCCAGCGAATGGTAGTGGATCGACTACCAACACGTCTTTTGGAATGGAAACCTGAGGGAAGACGGGCAGAGGAAGACCTAAAACCTCCTGGAGTCAGGGAATATAGGCCTATTTATACATGAAGGAGAAACATTTACAACCAGAGATTGGATGGACCGACAAAATTGGCTATTAGGAATCGGACGATGCCAAAGACATTAAACAACCGATATATATATATATATATATATACGCTTTAGCGTAGT
Source organism: Diploptera punctata (assembly GCA_030220185.1). Lineage (NCBI taxonomy): Eukaryota > Metazoa > Arthropoda > Insecta > Blattodea > Blaberidae > Diploptera > Diploptera punctata. The sequence goes on from JASPKZ010008385.1 coordinate 1,945,631, forward strand.
GGTTAAGGCACTGCGGTATAAGCTGGACGGTCGAGGGTTCAAGTCCCGGTGGGGTCAGGATTTTTAAACTGACCCAAACCTTATGGCGGCATTATGGCCTTAGGGTCGACTCAGCCTCTAACGGAAATGAGTACCAGACACTTGTTCTGGGGTAAAGGCGGCCGTCACGCAGGGCTGACAACCCGACTGACTTCAAGTGCCGATTGTCCTGAGAAAGTGGGAGCCTTAACCTCCTACTACCCTAAGGGTCTCCTGAGGCCTGTAATGGGATTACTTTATATATATATATATATATATATATAACGGGCTTCCTTCTAATATAAACCCGGACCGGCCTCACGGGGTTTCACCCGTCAGGCAGCGCTCTCGCCTCGTCCGCATTTCACTCTGCCAGCCGCTCGTCTTTGAGCTAGTCAGTTTACTATCGTTCGACAACATGAGACGTCAGCTGACATTAGAGCAGCGCATTTATGTGTGTAAATGTTATTATAAATACGAATCAGCTCTTCGCGTTCGCGAGGAATTTATTCGGAACTTCCCTGGACAGTTACCTCCTTCCAGATCGACAATCCACGATCTTGTGACTAAATTTGAGACCACTGGTTCAGTACAAAATAAGAAACACGCGCGAAGGCGTACGGTTCTCACCGAAGAAAAATTAGACGAAATTGGCGAAAATTTGGAACGTTCACCACAAAAATCATTACCGAAATTAGCACAACAAGTTGGGATTTCAGTATCTTCTGCACATACAGCAACAAAATTGTTAAAACTCAAACCTTACAAGTGTACATGTGTTCATTGTCTAAACCAAGGTGATCCCATAGCACGTGTGCGTTATTGTGAGTGGTTTTTTCATCAGTGACTGAAGGGTTAATCGACCCTCAGCTTTTGTTCTTTACAGACGAATCATGGTTCCACCTAAATGGTCGTGTGAACACTCAATACTCGCTATTGGTGTTCTGAAAATCCAAATCGAATACAGGAAACGCCTCTTCATGATCATAAAATTGGAGTTTGGTGTGCGATTAGCGCAAAGCGCATAATCGGTCCGATTTTCTACGAGAAGACTGTAACTGCAGAGAGGTATCGAAATGGCATTTTGACCCCACTTTTTCTTGAACTGACTGAAGAAGACAAATCATATGGGTGGTTTCAACAAGATTCTGCTACTGCTCATACAGCAGAGGAGTCCATGAATAAAATTAGGGAAGTTTTTGAAGATAGAGTGATTAGTGCTAGTGTATGGCCCCCTCGCTCCCCATATCTAAAAGTGTGTAATTTTTATTTGTGGGGTAGCCTGAAAGACAAAGTGTAGAAAAAAAATCCGCACACATTGGAAGAACTGAAGAACAACATAAGAAATGAAATTAGAAACTTGACAGTGCCCGAACTACAGCGTGTCAATCTAAATGTGTTTACTCGGTATAATGCCTGTTTAACTGCGGGAGGACAACATTTCCAGCATTTTCTATAAGGTAAGAAACAGTTCAAGGACGGGTGGCAGGCAGGGTGAATTGCGGGAGGAAGAGACAGCACTGCGTGCCGGGTGAAACTCCGTGAGGCCGGTCCGGTTTTATATTGGAAGCCCCTTATATATATTATTATACGCCTCCGCCTCTATAAATTCATTTTCCATAATATGCTTTATTTAATTTATTCTTATTTTTCATGAAATTTGGCATCTTGATCTGTTTTCAAATCAAGTGGGATTCAATGAATCTTTCCATCTAGTAAATGGTGTTCCAACAGTTCTATGTCCTATTGGTTTGTAACTTACTTTAATAACAGCTGAGGAATTCTATCTGTAGGCATTCTTTTAACATACCAGTTTTTTCTCATGTTGTCAATTCTATTTGTCAAATTAAAAATGTTTAAGTCTTTTATAATAAATTCATTCCTTTTTCTGTCCAAATTTGTCACACCTGCTACTGAACGTAAGAACTTCATTTCCGCAGTTTCTATTTTTCTTCTGTCTGAACGGTTAACAGTGCAATTCTCATTTGCATTTGTTAAGATAGGTACTGCCATAATTTTGTAAAATTTTAATTGCGTACTCTTTAAAGTTTTATTTTTCAGTGTCCGTTTTATAGTGCCACACGTTCTATAAAACTTATTTAATTTGATATTAATACTTTCCTTCTGGCAGTATGATACATTGCATCCTAAAGAATTGAAATAGTTCACCTGTTTTATTGTACTATTATTAATGTTTTATTTAATTTATTTATTTTATTGTTTCCTAAAATAGACCACGCGATAAAAAAAAGTACTATTTCATGTCCCGTATGAATTGTATGAATACTCGTCATTATATGGTAATATATCATATCATGACATTTTGATACCTATAGTGTATAAGAGATTATTACCATAAGGAAATAATGCTTAAAATAGGCTATGCGAACTTATATTGCTTCCACTCTGCATATAGCCTGCCCCTAACCTTTAAAATCAAAACTATATAAACGGTAATCAACTGTAAACTGAACATTTCGAGGTGAGCAACTAAGAGAAAGGAGAAATGCTTTGTTTCATGCGCGATGGAATCGTGAACAGAAGAGATATGTGGTACATCCGTGAGCAATACATAATGTATGATGTTACATTCAAGTATTCTATACTGCAGAGGCGAACACTGATTACTATGCTCGATTCTGATTCTGGGGTTTCATAGGTTCACATCCGGTTAGGACTGATTGATTTTTTCAAGGGATAAAAAACTATTCATAATGGATTAAAGCAAGGAGATGCATTGTCTCCTCTGGTATTAAATGTTATACGCAAAATGCAAACGACTCGATGTTATTAATAAGCTGTTAATTTATGCTGATGATGTAGTACTATTGGACTATAGCGAGGAGATACTAAAGGCCAACACGCACACACTATTGAGTAGCACTAAGAAATTGGGACTGGATGTCAATATCAAAAAACTAAATATATAGTCACACATAGAAATACATTGTATAATGAAAATGGACAGCTAATGACAAATGAGGGAAATCTTGAGGAAGTGACTGAATACAAATATCTAGGAACACTAATCACATATAGCAATGACATGCACAAAGGAATTAAACATAGGCTCAATTCTGAAAATGCGTGCTATTATGCATTACAGAGTCTCTTGGCGTCCCAACTCCTTTCAGAAAACGTTAAACTGAAAATATATAAGACTATTATTCTACCAGTTATGTTATATGGATGCAAAACATGGACTCTTACTTTAAGAGAGGAAAGGAAATTACGGGTATTTGAGAATAAAGTTCTTAGGAATTTTTTTGGACCAAAGATAAATGAACAGACAGGCGAATGGAGGAGACTACACAACAGTGAACTACATTGTCTTTAGAGGAAACCAGATATAATAAGAACAGTTAAGTCTCGCAGAGTGCGATGGGCAGGACATATGTCACGAATGGGGAATGAAAGACGTGCATGGAAGCTTCTTGTAGGAAAACCAGAAGGAAAACGCCCAGTTGATAGACCAGAAATGAGGTGGGAGAATAACATTAACTATGATTTGAGGAATCGATTATACGGGGAATGATTAAAAAAATAGCTCGGGATAGGGATGTATGGAGCTTATGTCCGCACGGCCATGAACCTACGGGTTCGATAGTGGCAGTGAGTTGGTTAGAGCACGCAAACATATCTTCAGAAGATAAAGAGGTGTATAAATCAATGGTATTAATGAGCTGTTTGTATATACTGATGATGTATTATTCGATGACAGAGAGGAAATACTTAAAACCAACACACGTATTCTATTAAATAACACCAAAAACCAGGTCTAGGCCTACTTGGAAAGAGAAGTTAAATTAGGGGCGTCCTGTTGTGGCCTTACGGCAATTAAAAGGATCTAGTCGGCTTCTAAAGGAAATGAGTACCAGATATTTGATTTGGGAATAAAGGCGACCGTTAAGCAGGAATGAGAACCCGATTCCTGTCGGAACAAGTTTCCTGGATGTGTTTTTCCGGGAATTTTCGTCACTGGCATGACAATTGTCAATAAACAACAAGCGCCAAATATTCCCAGAACACCATCTGACAATCATAATCTTCCATTCCATATTCTAATAATAATAATAATAATAATAATAATAATAATAATAATAATAATAATAATAATAATAATAATAATAATAATAATAATTCCATGGAGCGACAGGCCTAGGTAGGAATGATATGCACAAGGAAATTAAACGAAGGCTAAATTCTGGAAATGCATGTTATTAATTAAAGAGACTCTTGACTTCCCAACTCCTTTAAAAAAAACGTTAAAGTGAAAATATATAAAACTATAACATTAACATTAACTATGATTTGAGGGAAGTATATTGAACAGGGGATGATTGGAAAACATTGGCTCAGGATAGGGATGTATGGAGAACTTATGTCCGCACGCCCATGAACCTACGCGTTCGATAGTGAGTTAGTTAGTTAGACAGACCTAGAAGGCCCTTAGCCTACCTGCCGGCTGCTGGCCTCACATCCACAACTGTCAGTCTCATAGGTAGATGACCATCTAGCCAGTGTAGGGGTGACATGTGGTCAGCGTGTCGAGTCCCCCAGCCGTCATCGCTGGTTTCCTCAACGTGGAACCGCTACTTATTGTAGCATCCCAAATGCCTCACGATGCTGGGTGGGCACCGGTCCCATACTGGTCGAAATACTATGAGAAAATTTCTTCCCCCATGGGGACTCGAACCAGCGTACGTCCCGTAGTTCTGCTCCAAGGCTTCCTGCCTTAACCATTCGGCTACGGCGCGGGACCATTTCATATTCTGCTTGTTTAAGAACTCATTCCAAATGCACAATGTAAACACATGGACTAATGGTTACTCTTACAGGTCCTAAGATTTGATACGTCATTGTTGTTAAAATGTCAATAAAGAAGATTAAAAAATGCATTAGATCCTTTGAATAATTCATAAATTTCCTATGGTTATCTATAGCCTTATTTTGTTTTTTAGGAATTGTATCTTGTGACATAGCGAAACGTCTAAGAAATAAATCATGCCTTGGCACAGAGCAACTGAATGTCCCCTTCTAGAAATTAATTTTCCACTACGTTATTCTATGGCACCGTGTCATCTGTGAATATTCGATTGAAGAACAAGTGACTGCTAGCGTCATACTACCAATGTGATAACACACGCTCCTGCTAGATCCAATTGTCAATATGTGTATTCATATATAAAGGGATTCTATTCCAGGAGTCCACCTATATTAGTGGGCAAGACAACTAACTAACTAACTAACTAACTCACTGGCACTATCGAACCCATAGGCTCATGGCCGCGCGGACATAAGCTCTCCACACATCCCTATCCTGAGCAAATGTTTTCCAATCATTCCCCGTATAATCTACTTCCCTCAAATCATAGTTAATGTTATTCTCCCACCTCATTCTTGGTCTACCAACTGGATGTTTTCCCTCTGGTTCTCCTACAAGAAGCTTCCATGCACGTCTTTTATTATCCATTCGTGCCACATGTCCTGCCCATCGCAGTCTACGAGACTTAACTGTTCTTATTATATATGGCTTCCTATAAAGTTCATGTTGTTTTAGTGGACAAGTTAGGGTGAGAAAATGGGCAAGTTAGTGTTAATTGGGGCAAGTTAGGGTGAGTAAATGGGCGAGTTAGTACACCAAATTAGTTTAGCGTTCACTTATTTGTAAGCGGGTTTTTGAGGTAAGTTGGTTACACTGTCTGTGAAATGACTATTGTTCGACTTAACTTTGCAAGAAATTTGTAGAAAGAAACAACTGTGCTCACCTCTCTCACTCGCACCAGTGTTGTTGGTGTTTCTTCACCAGATGTTAATAGGGGAAAGGGGGAAGATGAAAACTGACAACAGGGTGGGTTCTCTCTTTGTGACAGAGTGAACGCGGTCAATGATCTACCCTTATATATCCATCTCTCTCTTTGCCAAGATAAGCCAGATATACAATAATACATATTTTACACTGCAAATATGGAGATTTTAGGTTACTTTGGGTTCAACTTCTCACTTCATTTTAAGGCATTTCTCACATCTTTTGGGGGAAAAATCATCTTATATATTTTTCACAAGTAATTATTCACATACTGCAACGATAAATTGTGTTTTTCCCTTATTTTATTTGAATTTATGTTGGTGCTAGGTGGCATGATGGCATAGAAAGCTCAAATTTTCTTATGGGACCGTTGTCCACTAAGGATCATCAGGAAATTAGGTAGCTACATTAAGTAGCCCCCCACGGGCTAGACCTTGTCGTGGTGGAGGGGCTCAATACCTAATGACCCAGACGACTAGATAGGGAAGTCTGGTTTTTAACTAGCTTGCTATCTAGTAAAAGGAGAAGGAAAGCGAACTAGCTCCAACGAGGGATACCTCAACGGCTTCAGAAGCGGATGAAGAAAATTGTTCTCAACGGTAAAGAAGGCGGAAGAGGAAACCTGCAAGCCAAGGGGTAGATGGAACTCCAAAGCTTTGGTTAGCAACCCGTCTAGGAGAAGGAAACTCCGAAATAAATCCCCGATCCACTAGGTAGGTGGTTGTGCGTCTGGGCTGGTAACCCGACCATGTAAAATTTTTCAAAACTCATCTCTCTCACAGTGTTCAGCCGGACGGATTTAATGGACGACGACTTAAGCAGAAAAAGGATAAATAAGCCAAGAGGTTCAAGGAATGTAGGAAGGCCAGTGAAAAGATGGACAGAACAACTGTGAGGCGGAACAGGCCATTTTTGCCTAGCCCGTGAAGTGAAGAAGAAGAAGAAGTAGAAGAAAAAGAAGAAGAAGACATTAAGTAGCCTCTCAGGTTAGAAAACCACATACAACAGCTCGGGAATCCGGCATACTGACTGTCACTTGTATA
>JASPKZ010008385.1:1957500-2015000 GCA_030220185.1 Diploptera punctata
CGTAAAACCAAATTTTGGTGGTTAAATCGTGACTGTAAGAAATGATAATTCTTTATTGAACAGTCCTCGTACCTTGTTTGAGATAATCTTCAACTGCTGAAGTGTTAGGCATGTCCATGTTTTCAATTAAAATATATGGAATGAAATAATTTTTTTTTGATTGTAGGATAGGAGAATTGGTAACAATGGAAGAGTTGTATAATGTATTTTTAATAGGTGTACTGCAGAACAAAGTTGTTTTATTTCATGTTCTTTATGTAATTTTATTAATTATTTATGTATGTCTTTAGTTATGGATTTAGCTGTGTTTGGTCTGTATAATGTCTGGCGTTCTTTTTCATAAGTAATGCCACGAGTGATTTCCAAATTATCCATAAATTCACGACTCACGAAGTGAGGAGTGAATTTATCTAGAGAATTTGGAAATCAAGAGTGGCATTTGTTAGGACTATTTAACGAATAAAATTAAGCTGCTTACTCACAAATCATTGTTTAACTATAGTTATTTTAAAATATTTATACATTTAATGTAAACGGCGATGTTTGAAAACAAATCAGAAATGTGAGGTTATGTTCATTCACTGCTGCTTGATCATATTATTTATTGCCAAATAAGATCGCAATATTGTAAGAGTGCACGCAAGTGTTGAAATAATGAAACACATCAAACTATATATCATAATCAACATTACGGGTTATTCATTTATTTTTTTAGTAAACAACTCAGTAAAATCAAGGAATCTTTTTATTATTTGCTATATTCAATGTATTTGTTGGAGAAAAATAATGCTTTGACCTGTTCAGAACATTAAAAAGGAGGAGCTTTCTTTATCACAAAAGCCGGAGCTGATAAAGAGAAATCGATAAAGAGCGAGGTGAAACACGACTGTCATTGGTTGTAAAACAACATTCATTGAAATGTAATTGGTCATTGACTCCCATTTGGGGCATGAGTTAAATAGTCACTCTAAATATATTGGAGTCCCGATTGAACTGATTTCTAACAAGGGAACTGTCAAATATGGCATGCCAAAACCTACCTTGAATTTTCTCCCAGAGAAGCGTTGTAATGTACCAAGGCCGTTTCTAAAATAGTATCTGCCGTTTTTAATTGCAAGGCACAGAAATCGAAACCAGAATCCAGCAATGTCAAACCACTGTACGCAGCAGATGGACTCCGTGCACGAATAAGAACGCAGTGGATTGAGACGGGACCTGGCGCGGACGGCAGATAGTGAGGATTATACAATGTACCAGTTCCCTACAGTTTAAATAAGAGATTTGGAGCTTGGTTTTAATGCCTTATAATTAAAAACGGCAGATATTTTTTTGAACACTGCCGTTATACATCACAACGCTTCTCTGGAAGAAATTTCAAGGTAGGTTTCGGCCTGCAATGGTTGATAGTTCCCTTATAATATCAGTTAGGCTTCCCAATGAGCTTGTTTTTAAACGGTAGGATTATTAATTCTACGCCCAACCCCTCAACCTGGAGACCAAACCTCCACATTTATAACCCCAGTAGACAGGATGCCCCAACAATTAACCCCAATTACTCGGTACCCATTTTGCACGCATTTTACTACTCGTATGGACTACGGTCGCCACACTGGAAACAGTTAACGTCTATATTGTTTTTACTTTGATTAAAATATTTTATATAACTGTAGGGTTATTAATAAAAAATATTTAATATCAATATATGTTTCATGAATAGTATATCACCTTGAATTTACCTTGTAATAATATGCATAATAGGAAGACAAAACAAGTCATTGTTTGAATTGCTAGATTACATACGATATGTCTTATCTACTTTTATGTGACTACTTCCGATAAGATTTGTATAACTGTCCTTCCAGTCCTTTAGTTGGGGAGGGGAACGCGAGAAGAGAACGGCGTCCCCCAAAATATCTGGGGTGGAATTTTTAAGTAAATTTCCATATAATCCACTATCGGACATCCAAGGCTATTACACCTCATAAACAATGGCAATATGCCGGCTGTCATATTAGATAATGAACAAATTCCTTATACCGACGTCGTTAAAAACTTGGGATTTTACTTAGATTCTAATTTAAAATGGCATGAGCAAGTAAAACAAACATCTAAAAGGATCCTCTCCATAATGCATTCCCTAAAGCGACTTAAACATTTTCTTCCTACAACTCTTAAAAGAATTTTAATCCAAACTTTAGTGATGCCGCATTTTGACTACTGTGACGTTCTACTAACTGACATAAGTGACGGATTGTCGGACAAACTGCAGCGTGTCCATAATATGTGTATCAGATTCATATTTAATGTTCGAAAATACGATCACATTTCTCCATTATTCCACGAATTGTCATGGCTACATCTAAAAGAGAGAAGAAAATCGCACTGTCTAATTCTCCTATTTAAGATCCTACATACCTCGATTCCCAATTATTTATCATCCCGTTTCCAGTATCTATCCTCAAACCATAACTTAAACACAAGATCACAACATAGTCTCTTACTTAATATACCGCAACATAGGACATCACATCACTCCATGTCATATACCATCTCCACTTCTCGCAACTGGAATTCCCTACCACAAGAAATAAGGGGCTGCCGGACATTGGCATCTTTTAAAAAGAAATCTAAATTTATATTTGCTCTAAACTCGACTTTATTATTATCCAGTGTAAGATATATATATTAATTGGTGTTTCCCCTATAATGTATCATATTTACATTATTATTATTATTATTACTATTATTATTATTATCGTATCATTATTGTTATTACCCTATAAAATGTTGGTTGTACATGACATTTACATTGGTATATTTATTGTATCTTTAACTGTTTATAATTAGTACAGTGTATATCTATATTTGTCGAATATTTATTTGTATTTGTGCTGGTTGATTGGAAGAGAGGGCCTTATGGCCTTAACTCTGCCAGAATAAATAAAGTATTACTATTATTATTATTATATTATTATTATTATTATAACAGTATTACGGGGGGGGCAGAGGCTAATTGGAGTTTCCGGATCTTTGATCTGGCCAAAAAAAAACCCTGATGGAACTGATATTTAGAATATAGGCCTAATATATTTATTTAGCCTGGTGGAGTTAAGGCCATATGGCCTTCTCTTCCACTCAACAGGACAATCATGTTACATATAAATATAAAAAATTGCAATAATAGTCATACTAAACAATTAATTATCCGTCAAATTGAATAATAATGAAAATAATGTCTAATAATATAATAAAATTAAATACAATTAAAATTAAATTAATAATAGAATGAATACAGAAAGGAATAACAGCTCGAATCTACTATACATAAAAAGAAAATAAATAAATAAAATACAAATAAAGTAATAAAACTATGATGGATTAACCTACCGCTTTTTATACAAGGCATTAGGTAAATATATTAACAAATCTTAAAACTATTTTTATTAAATAATGAGAAAACAAATACCTCTGGGGTGAATTTCGGTCAAGTTCGGAGGGTCTAACTTAGCAAAATCCACTCTCCTCACCTCCAAGTTGGGGCCCTTCGGGACCTTCTTAAGGTCTTTTAAGATTTTAAGATGCAGAAGAGAGAGTGGTGTATGGAAATAAACGGGAAGCTATCACATCCCTAGTACAGTTGCAAGCATGGAAAACTGAGTTAAGGAAAGAGTGGAGAATGCTGAGTTTGTAGTGAAAGACCTGCTCTTGGGCAGAACACTATGGATGGAGGGAACAGTATTACCGGAATAATAGGAGTAATCAATTGATTTAGTGTTTACTTGACGAAAATTCATGATGCATTTAATAAATAAAGCTATCAAAGTTTTATATGATTTTCATAAATATTTGTTTTATTTGACATTCGTAGCAGCTGTTACAATACACTGTATCTTCATCAGACGAATGTCATAAATACAAATACATTTTCTATTTATCTATTTACATTACGAATGTTAAATAAAATAAATATTTGTGGAAATCATATAAAACTTTGACAGTTTTGACTTTTAAATACATATGTATAGTTATTTTTTTGGGATGATGTGAGTTGCGTCCAATATGGTCTGTTTACCTTTTTAAGTACGTGAGTTGCGACCCGGCGTGCTTTTTGGAGTACGTGAGTTGCGGCCAGAATAAAATGTCCTATAGTTAGGGGTATACAAGACAAATTACTGTTTTATCTCATCTGTTGATATGTATCGATATTTCAAATGACGTAGATGTTGTTTTGTCTTATCTGTCATAAGGATAACGGTTGGCACTCATACAGTAATAAGCTTTAGCCAATCATGGAACGAATGTTGAGTGAGAAAGGGCATAATATGCTTGTAATAGAAGGTTTCAAATTCAGATTCCACAAAACTTTGGCTAATGGATTACAGCGATGGACCTGCAGCATTAAAACGTGCAAGTGCTTTCTAAAACTTGATAGTAGCAACGGTGTAGTAGAGAAGATGACAAATCATAACCATGAAAAAGTAAGTGAGAAAATGCTTCAGCGACAGAAGATTAGTAATGCAGTGAAACAAAAGGCAATGGAAGATGTGTGCACAAGACCAACAAAATTAATCCATAAAGAACTTAGTGCTGGGGATAGAGAGAGAGTATTGACAAATGTGATATTGAACTGATCAGACGGAATATTCAATATGCTAGCATGACAATATTTAATAAATTACTGTTTTTATAACATACAAGCCAACATTTTAACCATGCCGCCACCAGTCCTAAGCTGTAAATGGGAAGGGAATGTTGGCTTGTCATTGAGATGGATTTGGTCACCCTTAAAAATCTCGTTCTATGTCGAGGCATAATGGAAGTAAGTGCAAACATGAAAATTTAACAAATATAGGCCTATATAATGAAATTACTGAAACAAAGATTAGACAGGGTTTAATTTTAATTTAAATAAGGGAATAAACTGTACTCACTTTTTTAAATCACTAATAATAAACCCATAGTAATAAATACACGAGAGTAAGTCAATTCACATTGCTGCTACAAAAATATATTTTTGCAACAATGCATTTTCAGTATGAACGTAAACAAATGAATGAGTACACGAATGAGTAATAAACATAAATTCCTTAGAGACAATTTATTTTTTTTTGTTTAATTTAATTTATTTGTAAAACATATTACACATAAATTTTATTTTTCTGCACTCCTCTTCTATATGAACTTTAATTATGCAAAATATCAGACTCCTCCGTCGCGCAATGCACTTAAAAAGGGACAAAGTTTTTCTTCACGTATTAATATATATATATAATATATATATATATATGTTGCAAAGGATAAATGAAAACATTGTAACAGATGTGAAATGTTTATATTAAAAAAACTATTAAAGCCTGCAGAGTCGATTGTTTGGGATATGTATATAGAATGGACACAAATTGAACCCACAAGATCATTCTCTATGCAACTTGACCCTAAAATAAGACATGGTAGACCCAAGATTAGATGCATAGATGACGTGGAGAGTGATTTGAGAAGAACTGAAAAAAATATTTGTAGATAGAAAGCAAAGATAGGCTAGAATGACGAGCTGTTGTTCGGGTGATCAAGGCTAAACTCTAAGAGCTGTAGCACCGAAGCTGATGATGATGAGTTGATGACTAAAAAAAAGTTGCTTCATTTCAAGCTTACTTTGTGAAAATCAGATAAACACTAGCCATTATTACATTTCTGCACAAAAATAGTCCCCTCCCTGAGAAAACAGTATATTTCTCACTCAAAGACGATAAGACAGTTTTAATATTATATTTGCCACATGACTATCTAACCAACTAACTAACCAATTCACTGGCACTATCGAAATTGTAGGTTGGGGGCAGCGCGGACATAAGCTCTCCACACATCCCTATGCTGAGCTAAAATATTTTCAAATCATCCCCTGTATAATACACTTCGCTCAAGTTATAGTCAATATTCTCCTATCTCATTCTCGGTCTCTAACTGGGCGTTTTCCCTCTGGTTTTCCTACAAGAATCTTCCATTCGCCTCTTTCATTTCCCATGCGGGCCAAGTGTCCTGCCATCGCAGTCTACGAGATTTAACTGTTCTTATTACATCTGGTTTCCTATAAAGTTTCATAGAATTTTATTCTCAAATACGTTTAGTTTAAGCAAGAGTCTATGTTTCGCTTCCATATAACATAACTGAGAGAATAACAGTTTTATATATTTTCACTTTAACGCTTTTAGAGAGAAGTTGGGTTGGGATGACAAGAATTCCTGTACTACATAATAGCATAAATTTCCAGAATTGAGCCTATGTTTAATTTCTTTGTGCATCTTATTCCTGTTTATAATGATTGTTCCCAGGTATTTGAATTCAGCCACTTCTTCAAAATGTCCATACTTTGTCACTAACTGTTCATTCCCATTTTGTAATATATTTCTGTGTGTTTTATTTAGTTTTATATTTAGAATTAAAGTGTAAAATTATGGATTATTTACCTGGAAGGTCCGTCTCCTCAACTTTATTAGTTATTTAACTGTAGCGTTTTAGGAACCTTTCATGTAAATACTCCATAATTTTACACTTTAATTTTGAATAATACCTCAACGGAACATATGAATTTTATCATCATCATCATCATCACTCCAAGGATTAGGCAATTGCCCGTTCCGACTTCATATTGCATCAGCCCAACGTCTTCTAGGTCTTCCAACATCACGCCTTCCTCTTGCTTGATAATTTCTGGCTAACAATGGATATCTCTCCTTGCTCATTCCATCCATGTGATCAATCCATTTCTGTCTGTAATTCGTGACTTTATCCAACAAAGGCTGTACTTTCAATTCTTCTCTTATATCCTCATTTCTTATTCTATCAAGTCTTGTACATCCTTTTACTTGTCTTAGGAACCGCATCTCTGCCGTCTGTATTCTATCCTTCTGTCTTTTCACTGGAGCCCAAGTTTCACATCCATACAATATTGTGGGAACCGCCATAACATTATACATTTTTATCTTGGTTTCTTTTCTAATTTTATTTTTGAATGTTGAATTTTATAAAAGTTGATTTATATTTAGTTTTATTGATGTTACTTCCAGTCCGCATTTGTTAGTGTTACTCAATAGAGTATGCGTGTTGGCCCTTAGTATCACCTCACTATCGCCTAATAATACTACATCATCAGCAAAAAATAACAACTTATTAATGTCATTGATTTGTAAGGGAAATTGACAATATCTGTGAATTTTCACTCTGTACATGTTCGTAATGACAGAATGTGTAGTCATCATGTAATTCGGTATGATAATATAATATGTTGTATTAATGAGGTTATAACAATGTTATTAGAAACGTCAGCAATAAATGGCGGATAATTGACAAACCTTGATGAAACCTTCCCAGAAGATGAGGGTGAAGATGACAGACTTCCTCTTCATTGTTACTTTAAAAAAATAGTCTGATTGATGTGCTCCACGAACTGCCGATTGGTACGTGTAATAAGCAATGTGCGTGACATCCTTTACACATGTAATTCCACCTGATTACAAGCCAGACCAAATGGCAACACTGCTAACTCCGTATTACAATGTACATTTTTCCGCGATACTGGAAGTAAATATCAACAAAACTAAATATATGGTCACATGTAGAAATGCATTATATAATGCAAATGGACAGCTAATATCAAATGAGGGAAATTTTGAGGAAGTGGCTGAATTCAAATAGGCCTAGGAACAATAATCACAAATAGGAGTGAGATGCACAAAGAAATTAAACATAGGCTCAATTCTGGAAATGCGTGCTATTATGCATAGAGAGACTTTTGATGTCCCAACTCCTTTAAAAAAAACGTTAAACTGAAAATATATAAAACTATTATTCTATCAGTTATATTATATGGGTGCGAAACATGGACTCTTACTTTAAGGGAGGAAATGAGATTACGAGTTTTTGAGAATAAAGTTCTTAGGACAAATTTTGGATCAAAGAGAGATGAACAAACAGGTGAATGGAGATGACTGCATAACAATGAACTACATGGTCTTTATAGGAAGCCAGATATAATAAGAATAGTTAAGTCTCGTAGACTGCGATGGGCAGGACATGTTGCACATATGGGAAATGAAAGCTTCTTGTAGGAAAGCCAGAGGGAAAACGCCCAGTTGATAGACCAAGAACGAGGTGGGAGAATAACATTAACTACGATTTAAGGGAAGTAGATTATACAGGGAATGATTGGAAAGCATTACCTCAGGATAGGGGTGTATGGAGAGCTTATGTCTGCGCGGCCAAGAACCTACGGGTTCGATAGTGCTAGTGAGTGAGTAAATAAGTAAGTAAGTGCGTTTTGTCGTACTTACAGCAATGGCGACCACGAATGAAAGTTCAACTTCCTAGATTTCGGGGTTGCCAACCTAAATAACTATATTGTAATATTACATATTACAAACCACGTGTGAGAAGTAAAACCGCTGCCACTTATGTATACTACGTACAATGTAAAAGTAAAGTAAAGAGTTCCCACTACAGGCCTGGAGAGGTCCCTTGGGAAGTAGGATGTTAAGGCTCCCACGTTTTCTAGACTATCGGCACTTGATGTCAGCCGGGTTGTCAGCCCTGCGTGACGGCCGCCTTTACCCCAGAACAAGAATCTAGTACTTGTTTCATTTAGAGGCTGAGACGACTCCAGGGCCATGGTGCCACCAGAAGGTATGGGTCAGTTTAAAAATCCTGAACCCACCGGGACTTGAATCCTCAACCTTCCGATTTGTAGCGCACTGCCTTAACCACTACGCTATGGCGTGCCCCCTACGTACAATGTATATATAAAAATATATCCAAAAGGTAGTGTTACTATACGTTATACGAAACAAATCACTGCATTTTAAATGAACTGAACATTATTTGAAACAATATAAAACAATAAATACGTACTTGCCGCCATTTTATGACTGACTGGTGTCACTGCCTGCTGTAGTCTCAACTAATAAACATTGCCCACACTATTAACGTTAGTCAGTTGTTTATAATGAACGCAAATATTTCCAACAAATACATTATTATTTTACTATTATTTATTATTTTGAAAACACTTCGCTATCGCTCGGTTTTTAAACATTTCCTCGCTTCTGTAGAAACCACTTCCCAACCTCGCATCGTAATATACTATTGTTCAATTCCTCAGGTTGTCATTTCAACATTTCTGATATAGGCCTACTCTCCTGCCATTGGCGTAATTATAATATACTTCTAAGGTTGGGACGCCTGGAAGGCGGCGATGATATGATGAGTGATGATGACGATAGTGGTGCGCCGGAGAGTCCTTAAATATAAACTTGATTTAAGACGTATAGCGTGCTGCCTCGTCACGCAGCGGGTCCGGGTTCGATCCCCGGTAGGGACAAGATTCCTGGGTGAGGTTTTTTTCTTGGGGTTTTTCCTCACATGTAAGACAAATGTCAGGTAGCTTTGAGGCTTGAAGGTCCCCGAACATAATCTGGCCATCATCATCTCATCATTATCATCCACGGTGTGGAAAGCAACGGGAACCTACCACACCTATAATTCCCTAGTAAAGCTGCAAAGCATAGCATGAAAATTATATGACTGCAGTAAGGAATTGCCCTAGGGCAAAACACTATATAATATAATTATCATTAACATAATTGTGTTATCGATCTTAATCTTATTAATATTATCTTATTAATCAAATCTTTATTTAGTATTTCTTCTTCTTCTTCTTCTTCTTCTTCTTCGACTTTCCACCACTTAGGCTATAGGTTTGCCGTCTTCAGTTTCCATTATCTCTATTATTCCAATCTCACTCTTCCAAATTCCTATCATCCATTATTGTTGTGACGTAGGTTTTCCATTTCCATCTAGGTCTGCCACATTTATTTCTTCCAGGGGGTGACCATTGGTATATATTTTTTTGGCCATCTTTCATTTTCCATTCTTTGTACATGGCCATACCATTTAAACGTTTGATTTTAAATCCTCTTAACAACAGATGTGGCGACATTCATTTCTCTCCAAAGGAATTCATTTCTTATTTTATCCTGTCTTGTTTATTGGAGGCTTCTTCTAAAATAATCAAATTCAACTGTTCTAATTTTAATCAATTGAGTTGGTGTTCACTTGATGAAAATCCATATTTATTAATTAAATAAAAATAAAACGTAGTTTTATTTGATTTTCATATTTATTATATAATTCAGTACTGAATTATATAATAAATATGAAAATCGAATAAAACTATGTTCTAATTTTATTCTTTTGTAATTCCGTCAGAGACCAAGTTTCACTTCCATATGACAAAATATTCTGTATTATGCTCTTATAAATTTTCATTTTAGTTTCCTTTGTAATATTTTTGTTCCAAATTACTCCATGTAATGTCTTAGTTGCATTTTTTGCCATTGCAATTTTAGTATGTACATCTCTCTCACAGGTACCTAAACTTGTAATTATTGACCCAATATATTAAAAAAATTCACATTTTTTTATTTTCCCTGTTTCAAGTATTAGGTCATCCACATCCATTCCCAAACACATATATTCTGTTTTCTGTAAATTTATATTCAGTCCCCATTATTTATATTCTTTCATTAATTTATTTATCATATAGGCCTATTTCATATCATCTTCATCCCCTGCAAAAATTATTTGATCATCTGCAAACAACAATGAATGCAGTACTTTTCATCCTATAGGAATACCCATTTCAGAACATTTTTATACCATACATTAAGAGCCGGGTCTAAATAAATGTTAAGGAGAATTGGTGACAAACTGCATCCCTGCTTAAGGCCTTTAATCACTGTGAATTCCTCTGTTAAATTATTCTGTATTTTTATATTTAGCTTTTGTATTAATATAGATCCTCATAACAATACATTCAGTATTTAATAAATAAAAATAAATATGCTCAACTGGTGTCCAACACAGGGTCGGGTTGAGGGATGAGATAAATGAAGCCCCCTATATCGAGGTCTGTGAATGACAAGGGTACCGACCGACCACGCCTGACGCACCATCATGAGGCAGATGAACGAAATGGCTAAGATGAGTATCGCTAAATAGTGGAATGAAGTTGTGGCAGGGGAAAACGGGGAAAAAAAATCACGAGAAATCTGCCCAAGCTCCGTTTCGTTCACCATGAAACCCACATAGAGTGACCGAGACTCGATCTCGGGACCCCAGCGTTGAGAGGCGAGCGTCTAACCGCTTGAGCCACGGAGCCGCCTTTAGTATTTAATATTATAATTAATTGTGATCGCTATATTCTAATGCTCCACCGCTGTGGTCTCGAGGTAGCGTGCTGCCTTGTCACGCAGCGGGCCCGGGTTCGATCCCCGGTCGGGGCAGTTTTTCTGGGTGAGGTTTTTATCGGGGTTTTTCCTCACCTGTAAGAACAAATGTCAGAAAAACTTTAAGGTCCAAACGGTCCCCGAAATCATATGGCCATCATCATCATCCTTCACCGGTGTGGAAAGCAACGGGAAGCTACCACACCTACAATTCCCTAGTAAAGCTGCATGCATAGCATGAAAATGCTATGATTGCAGTGAAGGACCTACCCTCGGGCAGAATTAGTATGGATGGATATTCTAATGTATCTTATGTTTGTCCTGATGAGTGAAAGAGAAGGCCACATGGCCTTTACTTTAAAGTTTCCTTGACATTTGTCTTATAGATGACGAAAAAACGCAGGAAGAAACCTCACCCACGAAAGTTGTCCCAACCTAGACTTGAACTCGGGCCCGCTATGTGATAAGGCTACACGCTGCCTCGAGAGCACAGCGATGGACTGGAATGTTAATATAATGAGCTTAGAAAAAAATATATTTCTTAAATTCCGCGGCGTTTTTTGTATACACGTCCCGCGCCACGGCCGAGCGATCTAAGGTATGATTCATTGCTATAGTGCTACAGATCTTGTGCAGGTTCTATTTCCGAAGAAGAAATCAATTTTCTCATGAAATGTTGGCTAATATTGGACCGGTAATCACCCAGCATTGTAACGGATTTTGATAGCTACAATAAATAGCAATAACGTCTGAGGGGCCAGACATTCTGACCACATGCCAGCTCTATACTGGCTAGATGATCGTTCACTTTCGTGATTGACATATGAGAGCAGCACCCGGCAGGTAGACCAAGGATCTTCTAATCCTTTCGCGCTATGGAGGTTTTAGTTCAGAACATTTTTCAACCTGAAAAGAGATTGGTATATGGAGAAGGATATAAAACCTCAGTGAACAATATATAAAAATTAAACGATATTGTTACGGTAGTCTCTTATTATCATTTTTATTGTTATTGTTAGTCTATATCATTATCGTTATTATATCATTGTTATAATTATTATTGTTATTCCTAAGGCTAGGATTTTTATGTAATAAAAGATAAGTTTCCACTGCAGATAGTATATATTATTCAACTGTTTGTGTGTGAAGCCAAAATAAAAGACTGTCAGAAGTCTAACTTCTCATTATACTATTCAATTGTTTGTGTGTGAAAAAACAAAAGACAGTCAGAAGCCTAACTTCTCATTATACTATGCAATTGTTTGTGTGTGAAAAAAAAGACAGTCAGAAGTCTAACTTCTCATTATACTATTCAATTGTTTGTTTGTGAAAAAAACAAAAGACAGTCAGAAGTCTAACTTCTCATTATACTATTCAATTGTTTGTGTGTGAAAAAACAAAAGACATTCAGAAGCCTAACTTCTCATTATACTATTCAATTGTTTGTGTGTGAAAAAACAAAAGACAGTCAGAAGCCTAACTTCTCATTATACTATGCAATTGTTTGTGTGTGAAAAAAAAGACAGTCAGAAGTCTAACTTCTCATTATACTATTCAATTGTTTGTTTGTGAAAAAAACAAAAGACAGTCAGAAGTCTAACTTCTCATTATACTATTCAATTGTTTGTGTGTGAAAAAACAAAAGACAGTCAGAAGTCTAACTTCTCATTATATTATTCAATTGTTTGTGTGTGAAAAAACAAAAGACAGAAGTCTAACTTCTCATTATACTATTCAATTGTTAGTGTGTGAAAAAACAAAAGACAGTCAGAAGTCTAACTTCTCATTATACTATGTTGCAATCTTACAGTTTAGTACATAAAAATCCTAGCCCTAGATATTAATGTTGGTATTATCATAATTGTTATTATTGTTAGTATCATCACTATCATCAACATTATCATTGTTATTATTATTATTGCTTATCTAGAACAAATGATGATGATTGTACATTCCTGCAGAAAGCTATGGTTCGACATGGAAACGAGTGCTCCCAGCAAATGGAGAAGCAGAATGCCTCAGATCCTTGCGAACATTGCAGCAAATTTGCTCATCCTCGACCTCTGCATGGCCATTGCTTTCACCACTGTCCTCATCGCTGCCACGTTTAACACTCACGATGACCTCAGCATTGACGAGTATCAAGCTTCTTGGTTAGGTATGTTTGTTTTCGTAGAAAGTAATATTATGGAAATGTTATTTATAATTTATTTCATTTTGCGGAATTTACAAATTAGGACCTTAATATATTATTTATTATAATTTACACAATAAAAAAATATGTCAGACTAACTGTAGGCACCGCGGTGGACTAGTGGTTATGTTCCTGGCCTCTGGACCCGAGGGTAGCGGGCTCAAACTCGACTGGATCGATTTTTTTAGGCTGGAAAAATCCAAGGAGCAAATCTTCCAGGAGAGACTTTAAGCTGAAGATTTTAAGGCTCGTTAAAGAACCGAAATCCGGAATAAGAAGGTATCTGTGTAAAATTTACTGACCTTCTTCATCCTAGTAATACCTTAGTTGCCTACTAGATGTCTCATTGGGTCGGTATGTTGACCATTCATGGCATCTCTAGGAATATAAGCGTAACTACACTCTAATTCAACCCAGGAAGTTACTACAGACCTTATGGGCTATGCCAGTGTCCCTCTACGTACAGAGGATAGACGTTGCCAAACTCATAATAACGGTATTTGTTTGTTTAGGGAGGGGAGGAGGGTCAATGTTAGCAGTACTTTTTCCACATCTATGTACTATACATTAAAAAAACCTAGTTTTTGTTTTACGGCATGCAAACTAGTTTTATAGTAAATATGAAAGTCGACACTTTCACACAGGATAGTAGAGATCCGCAAGAGCTCAGTGACAAGTGGTAATTGTTTTTTTTTTCTTTAAGAGGGGGTGGCTTGGACGGCTACAACTTACAACTATGTACCTGCTGTGTTGCAATCTTCAGTTTTATATAAGGATTTCTCTCAAGAAAATACTGTTAAAATGGCAACCCAGTTTCCTATTCCAAACACACAGTAACATCCTGGGTTGAGTCTGAGTGTATATTGTGTTAGTTGAAGTAATAAATAACTAATCAATTAAATTTGCGTTTACTTCATGAAAATCCATAATATATTAAATTAAATAAACAAATGTTTATTTTTATTTGTGAGCTTTTTAAATAATATTTAACTTTTCTTGCATTTTTCTCAGTTCAGTTAGGCCTATATTGTGGCTTGGTTCCTTTTGCAGTTTGCTGTCCAATTCTGGAATTAGCTCCTGGTTTGTGTTAGGCATTTGTCAATGCTTTTATTGAGAGCGAGCACCAAACAAGACAAAATGGCGTCTCGTAACTAGTTATTTCAGCACTCATGTTTTCAGGAAATGTTTTGCCTATCTTAATTTTTACATCTCATCCTTACATTTTGAAACGCCGTTATTTATGTGACAGAATCCATTTACACAGAATGCTATAAGTAGGCCTATAGTTACAAGATTTCGAAATAGTTATAATATAAAGTTTGTAGATATCATTCTATAAACAGATGTGTTTTTTTACACAATTCATTTTTTGTATAATATTTTTTAAATGACCAGTCTCATGGGATAGCAGTCAACGTTTCTGATTACAATTCATGAAGTCCCGGGTTGTAGCCGTCCAAGCCAACCCCTCTTAAAAAAAACAGTTACCACTTGTCAATGAGCTCTTGCGGATCTGTACTATCCTGTGTGAAAGTGTCGACTTTCATATTTACTATAAAACTAGTTTGCATGCCGTAAAAGAAAAACTATGTTTTTAAATGTATAGTACATAGCTTAGAAAAACTATGTTCTTAAATGTATAGTACATAGCTTAGAAAAACTATGTTTTTAAATGTATAGTACATAGCTTAGAAAAACTATGTTCTTAAATGTATAGTACATAGCTTAGAAAAACTATGTTTTTAAATGTATAGTATATAGCTTAGAAAAACTATGTTTTTAAATGTATAGTACATAGCTTAGAAAAACTATGTTTTTAAATGTATAGTACATAGCTTAGAAAAACTATGTTTTTAAATGTATAGTACATAGCTTAGAAAAACTATGTTTTTAAATGTATAGTACATAGCATGTTAACCTTGCCGCTCCACCCCTAATTAACAAACAAATGCTGTTATTATGAGTTTGGCAACATCTACCCTCTGTATGTAGGGGGACACTGGCATAGCCCGTAAGGTCTGTAGTAACTTCCTGGGTTCAATTAGAGTGTAAAATTTCCTCTATATAATGAGAACTATAGGAACTCAAACATATTTTAATTCTGACATTTTACACACTACCAATCCAGCTGCTGAGGATGAAACAAATAGTTCAGAAAGACCTTCACAATTTTAATGAATTTTAATATTGAGGAAGACTATTATCTCAGGTAATAATTTTATTTATTTAAATTTATTACATATTTTGTTGTTTGGTTCTTTCTGCAGAAAGATAAATGTGGCATTTTCTGTCAGTTTTTTTTACTTGTTTCATAGATGGCATGGGAAAGCGGGTTGTATGCTGGATCTTTTTGCAGGACGTGAAGCTAAACTGAAGGAACAATAATATAACATTAACTCATATATTTCAAATTTGAGGGTTAGGTCCTTTTTGCAGAATATAGTCAATTTATGCAAATTAAGATACAGGCCCAGTAGGGTTTATATAAGGTCAGAAATATACTAGGGCTAATAATTTGTGCGAGATAACTGTAACAGCAACGTGTTATTGCGTTACAATGCATGTGAACCGAATAAAATAATATATGCTTAAATTTAGGTTGGCAACGGTCTTGTTGGAGCATAATATCCCGTCTCAGATTCTACTACAATTCATTATTCATGCCACTGCATCAATGCTGAATCATTGCTCAGATTTCAGACTGACATGTACTTCGCGCACTGATATCTAGCGTTTGGGGAACATTATTTATTTGGGACTGTTAGAAGCAAAGGGATGTATTGTCGGCGCTGCAGTCGTTCTTAGAAAAGTTAACGCCCTATACTCACCCCATTACACGAGCTTTCCTCCCACCACGTCAAACAGCAGCCACTGTAACTTTCCGAGTAGGGATGTTGCCAAATTTCCCCCAAACAGTGTAATGGATCTTGAATATTGAATCATGTAAGGTTAATTATTACATCTCCATATTTAAGTAGGTCTAATGACGCTGATTGACTTATATTATTTGATTAATAATATTTATTTCAGCACTCTGTGCTACAGGGTTCATGTTGAATTCACAACACTGGACTGCAAGTGCAAATAATCTGCCTCTCAAGATGGCTCAAAATTGTGAGTAGTGAGAGGGACGAAAGGAAGATACAAAAAATAGAGAGATAGGAATGCAGGGAGGGAAATGGTTTACCGAGACAGAGAAGAAATTAGGATTCAGTTTGCATATCTTACGGAGGCAAAGTTCCGTTGGTCAGACAACATTTTTTTTTCGCAAAAAACGAGTTTGATGCATAATTACATTCTCGAAGCATACTTTTATTTAGTGGCAAATGAATATAAGTGTATGTGTCAGGAATAGATTGATTGTTATAATTTTCAATTACCTATGATTTTCTTACACAACTTCGACTTTAACACACTTGATTCAGGTTTAAATGCTCAATGCAATTTCCCAGAAACCAGATTTAAGTTACCGTAAAAACAAGCAAAGGATAACTTGAGATCACAATAAGGGTGAAGACCAAAACACATTCCTCCACTATTCATAAATGTTAACAAAAGATTATCCTGCGAAGGGATGTACGAAATATTGCAAAATATATAACAGCAGAGTTAAGCGAGTGTACCTCGTCTTCTGAGTTGAAGGCTATTTAACTGTCAGCGAGTCTACCTCGTCTTTTGAGGCGAATGGGTTAAACCTGTATTTTTTAATACTGCAAAACTTGCACTTGCATCGCTTTGCTCTTATCACCTCATTTGTCGCCTTATAGTCTAAGGGTTACTTCTCATTCTGCGTTCCACCCCTAGTATAGACCTGAAATAAAAGTATCTGTTTGTATCAGTGTTGAGATAGTTATTGTCACGTTTTACATGCGATAATTTTGCAGTCAGATATAAGTTCAGCTTAACTTAGAATAATTTCTAAGTACAAATCCACATTTGAAATGTCTCTATAGTAATAACTCGATATTTTTAAGTCAGTTGGTAGTAGGGGTATCAATTAACCTCTTCCCCCCCCCAAGTACAACAATAACGTCTCAGTAGAGTGCGCCAGATATACTAATATACACAAATAACGTCAAAGATGTATAGGCCTATTAGTATGGTGTGTATAAAAATTAGGCTCTTTATAAAAATACTTTCATAAAACTTACATATACTAATTAATCCTTTATTAATTAATATTTACACGTATTTAGGTATATTCAGATGCGATATTTTTAATACAGTAAAACCTGTCTATGAAGGAACATGACGGTTCCTTAAATATATTTCCGTCTTGGCAGTTTTCCTTCTTATAAAGAGTTCCCAAATTACAAGCTTGGATTTTCTCAGACAGTGTAAGGGTTTTACATGCACGCTTTAAAGACATAACGTATTGAACTGAAATACAGACAAAACAGTGTATGTAACACATAACAGTTTGCACGGCAATACAAAACAACTTTATTACACAAAAACGAAAAGGAACTCAACTTACAGGAGGACTGAAGAGTTTCCCAACTCTCTCGCAGGTTACGTAAGCAGGCAAGGAAAAGCGAGGGATTCTCCGCTGTCACACATAAGCAAGGGTATCCCCGCAATACAATGGCAACACAAGAAAGTAAAACGATCTAATGCAGTAGCGTCATTTGCAGAATTTTCACGTGTGATCATTAATACTGTAATTAGAACGTGCTTAAGAATAATTTTCCTTCTTACTGAGGTAAAAATTAACTATTGGTACTTTAAAAACCATTCCGTTTCCGCGTTATGAAAGTTTTCGGCTTATACAGGACGATTTTACATATAAAATCGTACCGTTCTGGAGATTTTTTTCCGTCTCTACAGGTTTCCTTCTTATAGGCCTAAAGGTTCCGGCTAAGACAGGTTTCACTGTATTAACTGATTGTTCGATTAATTATCTCAGCTTAGGTTAGGTAAGTTTTAGATTATGATAGGTTACTTTAGATATAATAATATATCGCTATTAGTTTACGATAATTACTATCACAGTTACAATGTTTTATGTGGGTTTTTTCATCATCATCATCCGGTATCATGGCAGCTGCCGCCGTCTTCCGGAAACCAAACGCCATTCCTCTCTATCCATCCATTGATCTTCCTCCATTCCTCTGATATTCATAGCTGCTTGTACCCCTTCTATCCAAGTTTTCTTCGGTCTTCCTCCTTTCTATTGGGATCCATTCCATAACAATTTTTGGCAATCTTTGTTCTGGCATTCGTTTGACATGACCATACAACTGCAATCTTTTCTTTTCTATGATGTCTATGATGTCCGGCTCCTCTTGAACACCCATAATTTCCCTTATTTCTTTATTTCGTATTCTATCCATTCTAGATTTTCCAGCTGATCTTCTTAAAACATCCATTTCTGTACTTAAAATTCTTTTCATTTCCCTGGTAGGAATTTGCTATGTGGGTTTTTTACTTTTCAATTTTTCAATAAATTGTCATAAACATTGTACAGCCTTAGTAAAGCCCTGATTTCGCAATTTCTTGACATTATAACTTACGGAAGTACCAACATATATACTTTTACATGGTGCATCAGAAACAATGACCCATTTTAAACATGTTATTTTGGTATGAAGAAATATAACTACACATTATTAGTGCACATTGTTCAAAAGAACGCATCCTATCATTAATTACACGGTCACTTTTTGTAAATCATGTCCTTTAGGTGTCCACCATTGTTGGCGATGCAATCTTCTGCACGAACACGCACATTCTCCTTAACCTTACGAAGAATGTCACCTGTTATGGCCTCGATTTCGGTGTGAATATTGTTTTTAAAGTCTTCAAGAGTTGTCAGCTTGTATGCTAACACTTTGGATTTTAGGAATCCCCACAGAAAAAAATCACAAGCCGTTAAATCGGGCGAACAGGGTGACCAGTTGACATTGCCAAAGCGGGAAACAAGATGCCTTGGAAACATTCTGCGTAAGGCTTATTGTTTATTGCTCTGAACTGCTGGACCCATCTCGTAATCGACTTCCGAAATGGAACTTGGTCATTCCGACCAATGTTAAAATGTTGCTGGAACAAACGCTGGTGTCCTTACGACACTGCCACCACATTTGAAAAACGTTTCTATTGCAAACGCACGTTGTTCGTTTGACCAACGCTCCACACTGACAGGAAATGCTTTGAAATGCACTACGCATTGGTATCATTATCAACCCATAATAAACTCTCTAGGAATGAATTATGATGAATTATAATTGCAATTACTTGACATTACAACTAACACTAGTACTCCATAATTAGTTTTTTTTTAAGTTTAGAATAAATTGTTATGAATAAACTTTGTAAGAAAATCGCATTGTGGCGGAAAAGGATTCTACATTGCCTCCATAATTTCAGGCAGCATCGCCTTCATCTGTCAACCGATAGGCAGTTTGATGTCTGGAGTCATCGTGGAGTTCTTTGGACGAAAGTGGAGCATGATTGTTGTCAACCTTCCCTTTTTGTTAGGATGGCTACTCTACAGTTTTGCCAATTCTATAGATATGCTATTCACCGCTAATATTATCCTAGGAGTGGGGATTGGTTTTATGGAAGCTCCCATCATGACTTATCTTGGAGAGACTTGTCAGCCCCAAGTGAGAGCACTCATCACTTCTTTTCCTGGTAAGTGTTGAATTCTCAATTAGGCGTACACTGAACCAATAGTAAAATGTTCAGAATGTTTAGAACTTCATACCTTTTATATACTAATCGCCCAAGTTAAATTTGCACGGCTAGAGGGGAAGTGTGTTAGCGCTAGTGTCGCCAAACTATTTCTCTATGGAAGGGAGAATCCCTAATCACACGTAAAATATCAATACATGATTGTCAAAATAATAATTTGGGATCATTTAAAATCACAATGTTCGTCATCTCTCTATTACCAGCCTCACCACAGAGAACCGGAATTTGCAACATGTAATGAGGAAGTCAAAAAATGATTTCCGGATATTGATTTGGTCAATGACTACTGTAGGTGTCTGATCATCTAAAAAAAAGCACAGTATTTGCCAGCGCTCCCCTCCCAGTTAAATAACACAACACAAGGGACATGAAGTGGCAACATAGTAAGAGAAGAAAGAGAATCGATAGCATATTCCTAGCATATTTTTCGCGTTTAGATTTAACTTGAGCGAGTAATAAATGGTGTGTTTAGTCTTAATGCTGTGTTGTCTCGGACGAGGCCTTGATATTGAAATGATCACCCATTCGGGGAGACCCTTCATATCCTTGTGTGGACAAAGAGTATGTGTGTGATACACTGTTTAAAAGTCCTCTTCCGACAGGTCGTGCCACTGTAAGGCCCAGGTGGCATGCGGCATGTAAAATTACATATAAGATGAAAGGTTGAACGCGAAAATTATATGTATGTGTCCCGCGCCGTAGCCGAGTGGTTAAGGCAGGAAGCCTTGGCGCAGAGCTACGGGACTTGCGTTGGTTCGAATCCCCACGAGGGAAGATATTTTCTCATGGAATTTCGGTCAGTATGCGACCGGTATCCACCCAGCATCGTGAGGCATTTGAGTAGCTACAATAAGTAGCGACTCCATGTTGAGAAGACCAGATGTAACGGCGGGGGACCCGACATGCTGACCACATGACACCCTTACACTGGTTTATTATCGTCAACCTTTGTAATTAACACATGTGGATGTGAGGCCAGCAGCCGGGTGGTAGGCCAAGGGCCTTCTAAGCCTGTCGCGCTTGGAGTTATATATATTTTTTTTTCTTCTTTTCATTTATCATTTTCATTTTTATCATTTTTCTTATGCTTAAGTCGGGATTTGAACCCGAGTCTCTAAACTCGGTACGTTTAGCGCTCTAACCAACTGAACTACTCAAGTATTCCAACACAAACATACATTTTTCTTATACATGTAGTATTCTCAATTCACACTAGAGGTAGCGGGAAGTCGTTCCAAGTGACATCTAGTGGCCACCATAACAGGTAAGCAATTTTTTTAAAGAGAATATTTACTTTATAGCAGTAACGCTTGTATATTTAGATGTTATAACTATATTTTTGACATTTGGCAATGAAGGCAAATATGATATGAAAAGAAAAATGAATGCTTGATTCGGGATTTGAAACCGAGTATCTAAACTCTGTACGTTTAGCGCTCTAACCAACTGAGCTCTATATATATATATATATATATATATATATATATATAACTGGAGCGAGATTTTATTGACAAGGAAATACGCCGTAGCGTAATGGTTAAGGCACTGAGCTACAAGCCGGAGGGTTCAAGTCCCGTTGGGGTCAGGATTTTTAAACAGACCCAAACCCTCTGGCGGCACTATGGTCCTGGGGTCGACTCAGCCTCTAACGTAAATGAGTTCCAGACGCTTGTTCTGGGGGTAAAGGCGGCCGTCACGCAAGGCTGACATAAAGTGCCGATTGTTCAGAAAAAGTGGGAGTCTTAACCTCCTACTACGCCAAGGGCCTCCGGGCCTGTTGTGGGATCACTTTACTATATACATCAGTATTATCAGTAATTTACTAATTTATTTTATTGTTAGTGAAGACATTTAGTTCTTGCTTCGTATCCATTTAACAGGGAGAACAATAGATCCATACATTTCGAGTTTAATGGTTTTTAGTGAAGTTGGGACGACAAGAATACAGATATATTATAGCACTTAAAGCAGAGCCGCCCAAACTTATGTGTATCGCGGGCCAAATGGAAGAATAATCACGGTGTGACGTGGGCCATAGCCCTTATTATAGCTGTTGTAGATTATTATTATTATTATTTACGTTATTATTATTTGTATGAGAATGGAAGAAGAGAGAATACCAAAGAAGATCCTTAATTGGAAAGCCAAATGGAAGAAGTGGAAGAGGCAAGCCAAAAGAACGATGGATGGATGGAGTGAAGAGAAGTATGGAAGCTAGAGATTTGAGGGAAGAAGATGCTTTAGACAGGAACCTCTTGCGACAAATCACTTTGGGTTGAAGGAGAAACACTGTATTGCGGAATATTCCTAAATAAAAAAAATATTTGTAGAATATATAAAATAAGAAAGAGTGTGATTAAACAAAGTATGAATGTTCGAACTTCAACTGTGAATTTCATGAAAAATAAACAATTAACATGGCAAAAGAATGATGGAAGACATATTCCCAAGAATACTAGAATGGGTGTAAATTGGTAGAAGAAGAAGAAGAAGAAGAAGAGGAGGAGGAGGAGGACGGCAAAGAATAAAGTGGATTGATAGTGAGGGGAAAAAGAATTGGATGATAGAGTTTGAGATGACAGAAAGATGTGGATGAGAATGATGACAGTAGATTAATTGGGTGCTGGAAGATGTGAAATATTGTGAAACACGCTAAAATAATAATAATAATAATAATAATAATAATAATAATAATAATAATAATAATAATCATATAACCAGGAAAAATAAGTTACAAATATATAATTCAATAGTGAGAAGTACTGCCACATATGGAGCTGAAGTTTGGAAATTCAACAAAAACTTAGAACAAAAACTTATGTCGATGGAAATGGATTTCTTGAGGACAGCAGCAAGATGTTCAAAATTAGACAAAATAAGAAATACTATCATAAGAGAAAAAATGAATATTGGTTATTCAATAGTACATTATATACGGTATAAGCAATTAAATTGGTGTGGGCACGTACGACGAATGCAAGAAGAAATATTACCCAGGAAAACATTGGAATGGTGTCCACCTGGAAGAAGGAGGAGGAGAGGAAGACCTCGAAACTCGTGGAAGCAGGAAATATGAACTGGAATGAGAGCAAGAGGACTGGAGGATATGGAATTGGATGGAGAGAGACGAGTGGAGAAGAAAAATAAAACTTTAGGCACAGAAACATGTGTAAACATTAAAATTCTGTATATAAATAAATTATTATTATTATTATTATTATTATTATTATTATTATTATTATTATTATTATTATTATTATTATTATAAGCCTGTGTTGATTTGCTACTTTTCTTGTTATGTCGTTATAACATATTTCACAAGTTCTTGTTCAAGACAGACTAATAATATAGGCCTACCCTTAGCATATTTTTATTTACTATAATGAAGGGCCGGGGAAAGTGGTGGAGGGCCGCATCCGGCCCGCTGGCCCTTATTTTGGACGTCCCTGACTTAAAGGAATACAGTACTGGCAGGTAGTTTATATTCCAAAATAGTAAGAAAGATATATGCCTTTATTTCAGGTATCACGTGCCAATTGAGTGTGTTCGTTGTATATTTGATGGGAAACGTCGTATACTGGAAAACGGCCGCTGGAATTAATGCAGCTCTCCCCGTTTTAACTATACTTTACGTATTATTGGTAAGTACAAGTTCGTTTTCGCTTGTTTTTAACAAAGATAATTGTTTATTTGGTAGAGGTACTCACGATAGATTTATCTGCATTCGCAGATGCCGGAAACTCCAATCTGGCTGCTTTCACGTGGGCGCTACAATGAAGCGGAAAAAGCTCTGTGTTGGCTTCGAGGCTGGGTATCCCCGGAAGTGATAAAGGAAGAATTCAACCAGCTTGTTATATATAGCAATACTGTGAACAAAACAAATTTTCCTGTTAATACAGTTTCTACCATTGATAACACATTGGTACGTATTTGATTAGTACTGACCATTTAACTCATGCCCCAAATGGTAGTTAATAACCAATCAGGTTTCATTGAATTTTGTTTTACAACCAATGACAGTCATGTTTCACCTTGCTCTTTATCGATTTCTCTTTATCAGCTCCTCCTTTTGTGATAAAGGAAGCTCCTACTAATTAATTAACTCATTGGAACTATCGAACCCGTAAGTTGATGGCCGCGTGGACATAAGCTCTCCATACATCCATATCCTGAGCTAATGTTTTCCAATCATTCCCGGTATAACCTACTTCCCTCAAATCATAGTTAATGTTATTCTCCCACCTCATTCTTGGTCTACCAACTGGGCGTTTTCCCTCTGGTTTTCCTACAAGAAGCTTCCATGCACGTCTTTCATTCCCCAATCGTACCACATGTCCTGCCCATCGCAGTCTATGAGAATCAACTGTTCTTATTATATCTGGGTTCCTATAAAGACCATGTAGTTCACTGTTATATAGTGTTTTTTAATATTCTGAACAGGTTACAGCATTATTTTGCAGTGGGTGACTCTCGACAAATACATTGAATATAGCAAATAATGAACAGATTCTTTCGAACTACACATTTGATTACCACGTGTACAATAAATGTGTTTTAAATAATGATTTTACTGAGTTTTACTAAAAAAATAAATAGATAACCTATAATGTTGCATATAATATACAGTTTGGTGTGTTTTAATTTTTCTCCACTACAATATTGCGATCCAGCGGGTTATCACTGTTTGCGATCGTATTTGGCAATAAATAATATGACCAGTTTGCAGTGAATAAATAAATGAAACATAACCAAACATTTCTTATTTGTTTTAAAACATCGTCATTTACATTAAATATATAAATACTTTAAAATGCCGGTAACTATATTTAAATAATGATTTTTGAGTAAATAACTTAATTTTATTCGTTAAATATTCCTAACAAATGCCACTCTTGATTTCCAAATTCTCTAGATTTAGAAATCACTCGTGACATTACTTATGATATATTATTATTAATAATTATTTTGTGACTGGAAAAAGGAATTATGTGAAGAAAATTATAAATCCTATGAAACATGGAAATTGTGAGACGAAAATATTATGAATCCACTATTTTCTCTTTATATATATATATATATATATATATATATATATATATATATATATATATAATATTTTCTTTAATTTGCTTACTTGATATAGTCAGCTGCTAGATGGCGGTGAAGACCGAGTTCTCGCGACATCTAGTAATAATGGAGAGTATAATACATATATAAGAAAAATAAGTGTTTGGATTGGATTCGCCTGGTAGTGTAATGGATATCACGCTGAGGTACAGACTCAGAGATCCGGGTTCGAATCCCGTCCAGGCATTTATTTTTCTTATCATTCCATATATATATATATATATATATATATATATATATATATAATACTAGACGAAGACAACTCGCTTCGCTGGGGTTCTTTTTTTTTTCTATCTATACAGATTTTTCCCCCTATATCTAATGTTGAAGAAGGAAGACAGAGGCTAATTGAGATTTCCGGATCTCTGATCTAGTCAAACATCCTGATGAAACAGATATTTAACCTCTGGAGAGAATTTCGGTGAAGTCCGGAGGTTCTAAGTTAGCCAAATCCACTCACCTCACCTCCAAGTCAACATAATTTGTTTCTCTCTGCTTTTCAAATTCTTCGCTTTCCATTGTTTAAGAAATTCTACAGAAATATTGTCATTTTGAAACAATTGAAATTCCAAAGTATTCTGCATTGCGCGTGAGTAAGCATAAAACGATGGTTATTTAATAATTACATTGTAATTATATATTTTAAGAATCTCCCATATAACTTATATAGACATGTGCTAGATAATACATATGGTATTGTTTGTTTGCTCGTATTTTATGCGCTGCCATACCGTTCATCCGATTTTGATGGGACTTTTTGCAAAATGTTCAGGAGATTCCCGAGATGAACATAGGCTATAAGAGAGTTGTGATACTTAACTTCTACATCTTCAAAAACCAGCCTTTGTAATGAAAAAGTGAAAAACAGGAGCTTTTTGGACGCTTAAATGCCCTGACCTATACTGACCCAACCTGACCGAACATTACCTATACTGACCGGACCTGACCGAACCTAACGTAACAAAATGTATCCTAACATAACCTAAGCTAACCAAACTTAACCGAACATAACTGAATCAAATCTAACATATCCTGTACCTAACCTGATCTAACTTTAACCTAAACTCAACTTTAATTGAACCTAACCTGAATCAAACCTGAACCTAACGTGAACCTAACCAGACATAACCTGAACTTAACCATAACCTAACCTGAACCTAACCTGAACCTAACTTGTACCTAACATGAATATAACCGTAACCAAACCTTAACCTAACCTGAACCTGAACTGAACCTAACCTTAACTTAACCTAACTTAAACTGAACCTAACCTGAACCTAAACTGAACCTAACCTTAACTTAACCTGAACCGAACCCTTCACCCCTAAAAATCAGCCTTTGAAGTAAAATACGTGAAAAGGTATTTTTTTACGCTTAAATTGCTTACGATGCCTAAAACCATGATAAATATACAAATTGAATTTACACAGAATTGAACTCTCAACAAACTCTACAAAAAAGTCCGGGATAGCATATGTTTATTTTTTACGGATAACTCACAATAACCGTTTTTGTCTTTACCAATAAGATCGGGATAAATATATATCTGGGCAAGCATAGCAGCGCAAGGCGGATAATTCTTTTATGGATTACTCACAATAACGAATTTTGTCTTTCAGTTCCTTTATGCCAAGAAGATCGGGATAAGTAGATTACCGGGTAATCAGCACAGGTATCTGAAAATAAATGCGATATAGATTTATAATCATTTTTCCTTTTACTTATTCAACTAAACATAATAAAACATTAAATTTCGTCTTTCAGCTCATTTATCTCAAGAAGATCGGGATAAGTAGATTCCCGGGCAACGTCGGGTAATCAGCACTGGGTATCATCTAAAATTAATTACGATATAAATTTTTCGTCTACTTATTCAACTAAACATAAAAACATATTAATCTTCGTTTTTCAGATCATTTGTGCCGTGAACATCAGGATAAGTAGACTCCCGGGCAACGACAGATAATCCGTAAAGGGGTATCTAAAAATAATTACGATATAAACTTATAATTTTTTTCCCTCTCACTTATTCAACTAAACATAAAAACACATTAATTTTCACTTCTTTAGGCGTAGCAGCGCATGCCGGCTATGAATGTTTAATACAATCTGCTTTGGTTTCACGGGTCGGATATTTTATAATTTAAATACTTCATATATTGGAAAATAACTTTCTAAGCATTTTGTATTCTCTTATTTATTGTTTCCTGGATATTATAGTGTTTATATAGTCCCTTTAAACAGGAACCCATAAGTTAATCATTTATTGAAGTAATGTCAGTTTTACTGTTTGGGACTTGCTGATAGTAAGTGTCAAATCTAACAAAACCATCATAGTCTTATTCAATGAATCCTGTGTAGGTCCTGCTTATGCACAATAACGTATCCCTTAAATTGGCGAAACAATAATTTATCCTGCCAGTTATTTAAATGTTCCGGACCGCAAAGAAAACGATATCATGTAAAACTCTACGTTATTATATTATATATAGAAATTGCGCACAATGTGCAAAGTATAAGTAGGTACGCTCCTTTTAGTAGGTTATCGCTAGTTCATTCGCTGCAGAACTGCGTTAGTGAGTTCTCTGGGAGCATCAATGTGCGTGTCATCTGTAGCGCACCATTTTACGCAGTACACACACACACAGTTTTCGTCTGGTTGGTGGACTTTTTTTTTTTTTTGTTTTGCAGATCTTGTGGTGAAATCCAAGCGAGTCACTGTATGACAGAGATTGTATAACGGTTCCCTTCATTAGTTTTTTTTGACATTGTCTGTGGTGGTGTAAAACTCCTTCCATATCTGCTTCTTCTTATCCTTGAGTTCCTGGATCATACTTTGATTAACCCATTCGCCTCAAAAGACGAGGTAGACTCGCCGGTAGTTAAGTGACCTTCAATTCAGAAGACGAGGTACACTCGCTTAATTCTGCTATTATGTATTTTACAATATTTTGCACATCCCTTGGCAGGGCAATCTTTTGTTAACATTTATGAACAGTAGAGGAATGTATTTTTGCCCTCACCCTTATTATGATCTCAAGTACCGTTATCATGTGTTTGTTTTGAATGTCTGAAAATATACAATACAATTTACAGTAATTTAAATCCGGTTTCTGGGGAAATTCATTGACCATTTAAACATGAAGCGAATGGGTTAAAGGCGCAGATATTCTAAGTAGAAATAAAGCACTCTAAGTTATTAATGTACATTATTATGTAATTTAATGCAAATGTAAGTAATTTCTACCCATTTATTTTTCTATTGGAATATATATATCATCATCATCCTTCCAGGTATTGGTCCTAGAAGAACTGTTACGGCCTGAGAAAGCGGTTTTCGTGCCATCTTTTCATAGGTCGACCAAGTGACCGTTTCCCATTTGGACAGTAGTTCATTATTTCCTTGGGGATCCTGGATCTAGCCATTCTTGAGACGTTCCTTCCAGTTTAGCTGATATCTGGAGATGTAGTCCAGTATTGGTGACACATTAATTCTTGAAGGATTTCTACATTTTTCTTTCGATCCCATTTGGTGTAGCCATCTGTTCGGCGCATAAATTTAATCTCACAAGCTGTTAATCTGCTTTCATCTCTTGTCCTTATAGTCCACGCTTCACTCCCATAACATAGGACTAGTCGAGCCATTATTTTATAAAGACGAGTACGAGTTGATTTTTGCACTAATGAAGGTTTTAAAACTCTATTAATGATTCCCATTGATTTGTTGAATTTCACAATTTTCTCTGATAAATCCAAATTTTCAACAAAAGAGAGTTTATATCCTAAATAAGTAAACTCATTAACTCTCTCTAAATTTTGTTATTTAAACAAATTTTGCTTGGTATTGGGGATTTTCCACAAAAGGTCATTATTTTAGTTTTATTTGTAGATATTTCCACTGAATATTTCTGGGCTATCAAATTTAAATTATGTACTGACCATTGTAAATCATCTTCAGATGTTGCTAGTAAAACAAGATCATCTGCAAACATTATTATATCTAATTATATATATATATATATATATATATAGGGTTTCAGATGCGGCGAGTGTTCATGTTCTAAAATCATTAGGTGTATGAGTTCGACGGAAACGATAATTTAAAAATCGCTCTAGCAATTGCAATTTTCGATGTTTCGCTACAAAACCCGGAATATCCTTTTAGAATAAACCAAGTTATGTATTATCCAAAAATCAACGGATTCCGACCGATAGAAGTGAGGGTTTATCTGAAATTTTAAATTAAAAATATAATCTAGCAACCGCCATGTTTGGTTCGTCGCAGTCTATACCACATAATTAATTAATCATCAATAGTTATTTTATTTAGGCGTAGCAGCGCACGCCGGGTATTAGTTAGTATCCATCCATCCATAGTAATTCTGCCCGAGGGCAGGTCTTTCACTGCAATCATAGCATTTTCATGCTATGCTTTGCAGCTTTACCAGGGAATTATAAGTGTGGTAGCTTCCCGTTGCTTTCCACACCGGTGAAGGATGACGATGATGATAATGACAAGGGTGGTGATGATGGCCGGATGATTTTTCGGGGACCTTTGGGCCCTAAGCTTCCTGACATTTGTCTTACAGGTGAGGAAAAACCCCGAAAAAAACCCCTCGACCCTCGTGACCAGAGGCAAGAAGCATAACCACTAGTCCACCGCTATTATTTCTTAATTTTTTACGTGCCAGAATTTATTTTATGTCTTGAAACTGGCTCCTAAATTAATATATTTTGTTTGCTCTCTCCCTTTAAATAAACTTTGTGTATGTATTATTTCTATAATTATTATTATTATTATTAATAATAATAATAATAATAATAATAATAATAATAATAATAATAATAATAATGCTTTATTTATTCTGGCAGAGTTAAGGCCATAAGGCCTTCTCTTCTACTCAACCAGCACAAATACAAATAAATATTTGACAAATATAGATATACACTATACTAATTATAAACAGTTAAAGATACATTAAATGTAGCAATGTAAATTTCATATGCAAACAACATTTAATACGACAATAACAATAATAATACTTACGATAATAATAATAATAATAATTATTATTATTATTATTATTATAATTATTATAATAATAATGGCCGAAACAACTACATGAATGGCATCCGAACAGAAAGAAGAAAAGAGGGAGACCAAAGTTAACATGGAAGGAAAACATGAAGACAGTAATGCAAGCTAGAGGGCTAAGCATCGAAGATGCCCAAGACCGTAGGCTTTGGAGGTTTGGCACGGGAAGGCAGCAGCAGCTGTAAAAAAACCTGAAGATAGAGGTACAATAATACATGCCGTTGTCAATGGATACCAAAGCCTCTCTGGTAAATTCAACTTACTTCCCTAAAAACAGAATGATAATCAGGTCATTATTCGTATTAACAAAATATCATAAACCCATTTAATCTAATCTAGTATGATATGTATTTTTTTCTAGAATGGTTACACCGCGAATCCTGAAAAAGACAATCAAACGCCGCATCCAGTCAGAGCAACGAATGATAACACTCGCGTGAGTAATGACATGTAAGTTGCACCATTTCCAAATGCTAAAATAATAAATAATTGGCACGAGAGCTCTCATTGACCTAATTTTTTGCAACAATTGGCCTGGTTATTATCCTGATCATAAATAATTTCCTACTTCATGAAATATTAACTTTATCTCAAATTTGTAATATAACTTAAAATTTTCTGCAGGAAGATCACAGGGTAAGCGTTCTATAATTAGGGCAAGAATGAGGTAAGAGAATAACATCAAGCTTAATTTTTTTATTTATTGAGAATGTTCTGTCCTAGGCAGGTCCTTCACTTCAATCCTAGCATTTTCATGCTATGCTTTGAAGCTTTACTAGGGAATTATAGGTGTGGTAGCTTCCCGTTGCTTTCCACACCGTGGATGACAATGTTGATGATGATAATGATGACCAGATGATGTTCGGGGACCGTTTGGGCCTCAAAGCTTCCTGACATTCGTCTTACAGGTGAGGAAAAATCCTGAAAAACCTCACCCAAGAAGCTTGTCCCGACCGGGAATCGAACCCGGGTCCGCTACGTGACAAGGCAGCACGCTACCTAGAGACCACAGCGGTGGACAAGCTAAACTTAAAGGAGGTGATGAACTGTATAAGGAATTACACTGAGCAACAAAAAATAAACTCTTTTTTGTCTCAGAAAGAAAAATATGTGATTCTGATAGTATTTTTTCTCCTGAATTCAAATATAATATCGGTTTTTCTCCATCGCGCAAGGTTTCCGAGAGACACGCATTTATAATTTCAAACACTTTAATATTTTCTACATTAGTAACTACACAATATTCGAACATTCGGACTCACCTAGAAAGTAAGAAATGACGATTTTCTGCTATATTTCGCCTGTGGAGCATCCCTCTTGATGATCCAACAATAACACTGAGCAACAAAAAATAAACTTTTTTCTTGTCTCAGAAAGAAAAATATGTGATTCTGATAGTATTTTTTCTCCTGAATTCAAATATGATATCGGTTTTTCTCAATCACGCAAGGTTTCCGAGAGACATTATTTAAATCCATTAATTGAAATTGAAATAAAAAAACTGCGGGTGATGGAGAAATTCCGAATACATATTTGAAAACACGATAAAAAAACTGCATTAAGTACAACTGTTGGTACTCATGAAACAAAAATCATGTTGACCAGTGTTATTAGAAAATGTTAGCTCAGGATATGAGTATATGGAGAAAGAGATGAATCTCCGGTTTCGATAGTCAGTGAATTGTGTAAGTCAATAATGAATTGAGGATCTCTCTACAGTAATCATCTTGAGTCATTGTACCATAAGATGAATGTTATGTGGGTTTATATGCATGAATGTAACAGGTACGGATTAATGTTCACAGAGATGAAGAAGGAGGTGCACACTGTAGTTTTGATCGCTGGAAAGAAATGTTGAAACCAGAAACGAGACGTCCTCTAGCAGTTATCCTCCCTAGCTTCTTTCTCCTGCATTGGGGCGGTATGTCTTCCATCAGGCCGTACATGGTACACGTGTTTGAAGAATTCGGCCTGGGAGAGAGTTCTTCTTGGAATACCGTAAGGAGTAGCATTTTTATTATTTTACTTTCCTTGTTTAACCTCTTCACTTGTAGGTAATTTCACACACCATCCGGATGTTATGAAAACCTGATCTGTCACTTACTTACTTACTTACTCACTGGCGCTATCGAACCCGCAGGTTCATAAGCTCTCCATACATCCCTATCCTGAGCTAATGTTTTCCAATAATTCCCTGTATAATCTACTTCCCTCAAATCATAGTTAATGCTATTATCCCATCTCGTTCTTGGTCTATCAACTGGGTGTTTTCCCTGGTTTTCCTACATGAAGCTTCCATGCACGTCTTTCATTCCCCATTCGTGCCACATGTCCTGCCCATAGTAGTCTACGAGACTTAACTGTTCTTATTATATCTGGCTTCCTATAAAGACCATGTAGTTCATTGTTATGAAGTCTTCTCCATTCACCTGTCTGTTCATCTCCCTTTGATCCAAACATTTGCCTAAGAACTTTATTCTCAAATACTCATAATCTCCTTTCTTCCCTCAATAACCTGATCTGTCGAGAGAGGATTTTTAAGTTCTGGTTCATGTACTGTACATACTTTTTGATCACGTAAGGACATGGATGGCCTCCCAGAAGGAGTGATGAGTTTAGTGCCGGCGGCACCTCTGAGAAAACACGAACATTTAATACAAGACATGCTATTCACTCGTGCACTCATTCTAAATAACTCAAACTAACACTACCAATAACAAACTGTTATAGAATTATAGAAACTAACAAATTTATTGCAATGTATTTTGTTGAAAACAACTAAACAACGTTGTATAATAATCAGTAAATTTCTACATGTGCACCCCAGGTATCGAAGTTCGCGGGTTCAAATCCAGTTAGAGTCGACTTTTTTTCACAGTTTAAAAAACCTGAGCATAATTTATTTCCGTAATGTGGGGGAGCTCCATCTTGTTGGAAGATGTCAAAACAAACAAAATAATCGAATGAACGTGAGAATTTATATAGTTTGTTTGTTGTCACCACAAAACTTAAAGTTGAAATAAACATGAGAAATTATGAAGCCTACTCATAATTTCATGGTTGTCACCACAAACTTAAAATTACGAAATATAATTATTGTCACCATAAAACTTGTTGAGTTTGTCTATGTTTTGCAACAAACGACATACGATAACTTTATTTTATTTACAACAATTTCGTATTGGTAATTTTCGTCCTGGACACGGTGTATTACATGATAGACGTTAAAGGTATCACTAGACCGCTGTAGTGAACTCAGCAGTAATTACAAGAAATTTAGGGGAAAATCACAGTTCAATGAAAGTGAGAAAAGCATTGTATTTAGAGAATTTTAGAAGGTATATATTCGACTTACTGAAGTTCAAGTGATTGCATTGCCACAACTACTACGGTATATGACGTGAGAAATGGACATTAACTGCAGACCAGTTAAATCAAATGGAGTTTTCAGAAATGAAATTTCTTCGATTTTTGGCAGGTTGTACGTTATTAGATCATAGGAGAAGCATAGACATCTGAAATTAACTGAATATACAACCAATTACGGCAATGATCGAAAAATATAGGACTAATTGAAGAGACCATGTTCAACGCATGTCACCAACTAGAATAGCAGAAGCCGTCCTGAATTATAATCCTATAGGAAAAATAAGTAGGCTATTGGCCAATCTAAGAAGAGATGACGTGACCAGTTATAAGCCGGAACAGGCCAAAAGGCCTAAACCTTGAAGTCGATGTTGATGATGATGATGATAAATTCGACTTTAAGTCTCTAAAATGTAAAGTCTGTGTTACTTTACCAAAGATCTTCTAGCAATCATCACCGTGTGGTCTAGGGGTAACCATCATTGCCTTAGACGCAAAGGATCCAGTTTCGATCTCCAGCGGGAAAAGTTTCCTGGGTGAGGTTTTTGAGGGGGCTATAAGACAAAAGTCAGGAAAGCCCCAACATCCTCGAACACCATCTGTCCATCTAATCATATATAAATAATAACAACATATATCAACTTGAAATAGATAGAAAAAATTACATAAGTAAATTTATAGCCTTCTTCATCTTCATTCTTTCATTATAGGTTTAAACCTGTTCTTTCTTCAATTCTTGTTGCCTCATCTTAGGTCGTCATACCACCGCCTTTGGAGACGTCC
Source organism: Diploptera punctata (assembly GCA_030220185.1). Taxonomy (NCBI): domain Eukaryota; kingdom Metazoa; phylum Arthropoda; class Insecta; order Blattodea; family Blaberidae; genus Diploptera; species Diploptera punctata. Next base: position 1,992,035 of record JASPKZ010008385.1, read on the forward strand.
CTGTTATCTTCTGCCCCTAGGTAAATTATCCCTTGCCGTCTTGACAGTTATATTTGCTGTCCATCCTGCTTATATGCGCACCCCATTCTTTTTTTTTTTATAAGTCTTCATGTGCTCCAGTACAGTTTTCTGCAGAACTACATGCCTTTGTTTATCAGTTTATAATTTACACTTCCTAAAGTATACTGTACAATTAATGTTTTATTGTATGTTTTTAAGTCTATGCTATTTGCAAATTTGGTGAATTGTTTTTTTATAGTTATTAGCTAATTTACACTTATCTATGGGCCATCTTTCACTACCCTTGTTTACAAAATTTATAAGAGTTTGTCTTTCATTTTTAAATTCTATACGATCATATCACATGGTCCACTGTCTGCTCACCAATACCGCATGCACACATTGCACTGCCCTTAATCTTGAAGCGATGGAAATCGGCATTTATATTCCCATGTCCGGTCATCAGTGTTGTCAAATTGGGAGATATCTGGATTTTTGTCTGTAGTCTGTCGCTGACTTTCGGGAAGAAAGGTTTAGTCAAATTCCCTTTGGTGGTTGATACCCATTCCTTTTCCCAATTTTCATCACTAATAGTTCCTATATACCCATTCTCTAACATCTTTGACTGCACATATTTCTCTGATATATTCACTCCTTTCTCTATAACATAACATTTTTCCTACAATTAAAAATATTAATAATCGTTCATTCGTGGTGAAATGTTAAACGCGCAAGGATATCTAGTTTTATAGGAAATAATTTTAATTTAAATCTTTTCTTTAATTCTGTTATTGTTTATTAATGTTTTTAAGTTGAGGTTAATGTATTATTCACCTTGTTAGAAACACATTACAGATACACAATAGAAACACGTACTTATATATGATTTCTCGTAAACATTCCAAGACGCAATGTGATCTTGATGTTATCGCATCATTACGTAAGTTCTATGAAATAACAATGGTATAGAAAAGACGAAAAGGTCATTTACAGTGTTTGAGGAATGCAAGAGGAGGCCAAGATGAACAACTTTAATGTTACATAATGGTATTTATAAAACGTTTTCAAGACTTTGTAAATTTGTACTGAACAGTCTATATAGCAAGAATTATGTATTCCGTTTGATACTCGAATAACGCCATAAACTTACACGAGCACCCCTAGTTAAGTGGAAGAGAATGCCTTATGAACTTAACTTTGGCAGTTTAAATAAGTAAATAAATAATAATAATAGTAATAATAATAATAATAATAATAACAATAATAATAATAATCATCATCATCATCTGCATTCATGGATTAGGTCTGTTGACCCGTTCCGACTTCAGCCCATCTCTTTCTAGGTCTGCCCACATCTCGGGTGCCTTTAGGTTTGTATTTTGTTATTTGTTTTGAATATCTATCTTCATTCATTCTGTCTATGTGTTGCTTCGATTTTTGTCTATATGTATCTATTTTATCAGTTATTGCTAATATTTCAAGTTCCTGTCTTATTTCTGTGTTCTTGATTCTGTCTTCCTTAGTGCACCCTTTAACAGATCTCAAAAATTTCATTTCTGCCTCCGTTATCCTACTTAGATCTTGTTTTTTATGTATCCAGGCTTCTGAACCATAGAGCAGTACCGGTACTGCCAACGTTTTATAAAATTTCAATTGGGTCTCTCTTGTTGTTTTGTTATTTAGTGATCGTTTTATCGTACTACATATTCCCTGGAATTTTGCTATTTTATTAGTTATATCATTATCATAATTAAATGAAATGTCACATCCTAGATAACTGAGATGGTTCACCTGTTCTATGATTTTGTTTCCTATTACTATTTTGGATCTGATTTGATTTTTCCCTTGGAATGCCATTACCTTAGTTTTTTCTATGGATATTAATAATAATAATAATAATAATAATAATAATAATAATAATAATAATAATAATATACAGATTTTCAATGTTTGCACATCTTTCTGTGCCTAAAGTTATATTTTCCTTTTCCGCTCTTCCTTATTCATCCACTCCATGTCCTTCAGTTCTCTTGTTGACATTCCAGTTCCATGATTTTCGAGGTCTTCCTTTCTTTCTGCTTCCACATGGACACCATTCCAATGTTTTTCTGAGTAACCTTCCTTCTTGCATATGTCGTATATGCCCATACAAATTTAATTGTTTATATCTTATATAATCTACTATTAAATATTTAATAATGATGTAATGATAATAATAATGATAATAATAATAATCCATCCATAGTAATTCTCCCCGAAGGCAGGTCCTTCACTGCAATCATAGCATTTTCATGCTATGCTTGCAGCTTTACTAGGGAATTGTAGGTGTGGTAGGTTCCCGTTGCTTTCCACACCGGTGAAGGATGATGGTGATGATGATAATGATAAGGTTGATGATGAAGATGGCCATATGATTTCGGGGACCGTTTGGGCCTTAAAGTTTTCCTGACATTTGTCTTACAGGTGAGGAAAAACCTCGATAAAAACCTCACCCAGAAAAACTGCCCCGACCGGGTTCGAACCCGGGCCCGCTGCGTGACAAGGCAGCACGCTACCTCGAGACCACAGCGGTGTACAACAACAATAATAATAATAATAATAATAATAATAATAATAATAATAATAATAATAATAATAATAATAATAAACTTCATGGCTCGACAGGCTTAGAAGGCCTTTGACCTACCAGTCGGCTGCTGGCTTCAAATCCGTATCTATTAAGCATAGAGATAGACAATCATCCAACCAATGTAGGGGTAACATGTGGTCACAATTTCGGATCCCCAGCCGTTATAGCTGATTTCCTCAACCTGGAACCGCCACTTAATGTAGATACCCAAATGCCTCATGATGTTGTGTAAGCACCGGTCCCATATTGGCTGATATTCCATGAGAATATTTCTTCCACCTTGGAGACTCGAACTAAGGCAAGTCCCGTACCTCTGCGACAAGGTTTCTTGTCTTAACCATTCCGCTAAGCGCGGGAGAATAATAATACTAATAATAATAATAATAGTAATAATAATAATTATTATCATATATAATATAATTAATATTATATCCACCGCTGTGGTCTCGAGGTAACGTGCAGCGTTCTTACGCAGAGGACCCGGGTTCGATTCTCGGTCGGGACAAACTTCCTGGTGAGGATTTTTCCGGGGTTTTTCCTCACCTGTAAGACAAATGTCAGGTAGCTATAAGGACCGAAAGGTCCCCGAATATCATCTGGCCATCATCATCATTATTGTCTTTTACTGGTGTGAAAAGCAACGGGAAACTACCACACCTATAAGTTCCTAGTAAAGCTGCAAACATAGCATGAAAATGCTATAATTGCAATGAAAGACCAGCCCTAGGGCAGAACACTATAGAATAGAAGAGAATAATAATTATTATTAAAACTTGTAAAATAAAAAAGTAATTAGACTTGAAGTAGCGTTTAAAAGAAATGCCAATGTTGAGACTACTGCTAATCTCATTGGAATTTGGTTGCAGGTTGGATCTGGAGTAACAAGTGTGCTTGGTGGTGTATGTCTCTTTGTATTGGTACACTGGGTAGGCAAAAGGAGATTGTCTTTGGTGGCCATGGCTGGCAGTGCTTTATCATGTCTCGTCATAGCAATCTACAGCTACTTGGTTATGGCACCAGGAGGGCTATCACTGACTCCTATGCCATTGATACCCCTTTCAATGGTCATCGCTCTCTCTTTCTTCAACAGTCTTTTCTTCTACGTGCCTTGGAACCTACTAAGCGAGCTTTTCCCTTTCAGGTAAGTTAATTATTATAGATGTTTTAAGTAAGATTTAGTTACTTCTCTAAATTTGTTAGCTTATAAAATATGTTTCTCCTATCTGAATCATGGTTGGGCATTCCACCAAGTATACTATTGAGATACACATACTAGTAGAGGTATAAGAACATGGGGGTGATTTAAAATATTTTAGAAGATTACTCGAGGATTCTATGCCACCAACATAAATTCACATAAAAAAAACTGAAAACACACAATTTATTGTTGCAGTATGTGGATAATTGAATAATTGCCCCGGAAACAAATCTAATCCATAAATTACAAATTGTTGAAAAAAACTTATAATGTTCATTTTGAGGCTATTGCCTTTATTATATCATAGGCCTACACTTATTAATCTCCCATCCTATTGGAATCATATACAGCCAATATGAATGCAAAATAACATGCTAATAACCAAATATTAACAATTTAATACATAATTGAGTGCAAAAGTAATCTATCTCTATAGAGTGAAAAAATGATCTAACTCATATTTAGCTAAAAATGCTATAATAAGAAATAGAAAATACATTCAGTTAGAAAAATTTCTAACATAATCAGTTTTCAGTATTTATTTTCCCATAAATGGTATTTCGTTACACTCTTTATGTCTTTCTTACTTTCACTCAATTTCTCTAAGATTCTGATTAGAATTCACGGAACTGTGGAATGAATTTGCACATGTACAATAATTGCTTTTCTGCACTGCTACTCATGACTTGACTAACTGGGCTCAACTGCACTTCTACTAGCGCTTGATTTTTCAGTTATATTGTTGTAAACTATAGCTCTTTTTCTGTATTTACTAACATTATTTCATTATTTAATATTTTAAGCTTTTTCAAACAATTTTTATTATATAATTAGACAATTTTGAAGTATTTATTTAAATATGCAAATCGCAATATTATGACACTGTTAGACAATATTGTGATGCTAACTGCTATTTTCTCCACAGAGTATATTACTTAGTCTATGATTTTTCTATCGCTGTTTTGGATTATCGCTGGTTGGATCAGCGTTAGGGAGAGATAAGTAAGTGTACACTCATTTTTTAATAAACGTTTGGTAATTTTATTATTATTAATATATTTTTAACATAGATTTGGGGATTTATTGCAAATATTGGTCATTTAAATTTCAGAGCGACGGATGATAATCGATATGTGGTTCGATTGTGGGTTATCGCTGGCTCTATAAACGTTGGCGCATGCGTACTGTTGTTCTATAGGACTTTGAAAATATTTCACGCTAGTTTAAGTGCAGTTTTTCCAACTAATTGCTTCCGCCATTTTGTTACAGATAGATCACTATTAGCTTGAAAGTCAACTTTTAAAAATAAATAAAACAAGTCTGGAAGTGAGTGTGGATAGTTTTACACGCACCATGACGTAATAAATCAACAATCCTCTGAAAACTCAACTTTTGAATTTTTGTGGGTTAGATCTCTTTTCGGGGCAACTATTCAATTGCAGAGAAATATATATGTCGATTTTTTGCAAAAAAAAGTGAAAATTGTCTTAGAATTAAGTGAGAAGTTAAGCTCAAAATAACCTAAAAATCATCACATTTGCAATGGAAAATGTGTACAAAAATGTGTAAAATGATTTTACACATGTGTGTTGTAATGTTCACTGATTTGATAGTAGTTTTCTACATTGTGTATGTTCTTAATTTCAGGACGCGGGGCATGGCCAGTGGATTTTCAGCAGCCATGTGCTACGTATTTCTATTTGCAGCCTCTAAGACGTATCTGGAAATGGAAAATAGTGTACAAATCTATGGATCCTTCTTCATATTCACAGCTATCAATGTTATGGGTTTTGTGTTCATATACTGGAAAGTGCCAGTTACAGAGGGCAAGAGTCTAGTAGAGATAGAACAATACTTCAAAAGTGGTTCATGGAGTTCTAGTCACTTATGAAACCACCTTAAAAGAATATTATATAGTAAAGTAAAGTGATCCCACAACAGGCCTCAGGAGGCCCTTGGGGTTGTAGAAGGTTAAGGCTCCCACTTTTTCTAGACAATCGGCACTTTTATGTCAGCCGGGTTGTCAGCCCTGCGTGACGGCCGCCTTTACCCCAGAACAAGCGTCTGGTACTCATTTCCGTTAGGGGCTGAGTCGACCCCAGGGCCATAGTGCCGCCAGAGGGTTTGGGTCAGTTTAAAAATCCTGACCCCAACGGGACTTGAACCCTCGACCCTTCGGCTTGTAGCTCAGTGCCTTAACCACTACGCTACGGCGTGCCCAGTGTTCCAATATTTAGAGAAGTAGTATTCTTGACAATGAAAAAATTACAAAATTAATACAGCAAAAGCTCCTTATTCACGGTTCTGTTATTCACGGGTTAATAAATTGTGACAAAGTCCCTGTATTTGCGGCTAAAATTTCTTTATTCGCAGATCTAGTCGGTATATTAGAATGATTAGGTGTGCTTTATCAACGCATCAACTTTTTTTTTTTTCTGCAGGCACCTGCTAAGGCGGCTTTTACAAAGAGTGATTCAAACCAATTGGACAAACAAAAATCATAGTAAAACAAACATTATTACTGTCACGGCCTAAATTTCATTGTTAAAAGCCGCCGTCGCCGTAATTCACGTGCCGCCATGTCCATTGATAAATGCCGTCCTCGTCATGAACGGTGTTTCATTGTTTCAACTTGTCATTCGTTGCAATAATTTGATTGTATAACACGTGTCTCTTCTGCATTGTTCCCAATAGTTTTCTTCTTCTTCTTCTTCTTCTTCTTCATTACGTGTATCCAGCCGTTGCTGATGACACAAATCCATTGTATACTTATGCCATAAGTTGCAACGGGGCTGCATTTGAACGTGTAGCTTATGTGGGCATTCAAGGTGAGTGTCCACGATGTTAAAAGAAAGAGATAGAGGAAAGACAGAAATGTACGTTTCGGCCTCGAATACTTTAATGCCATCAGGGTGAAAGAAAACATGATGTCAGGCAAGGGAGACTGGATAGGACAGTAAAAAGAGGGATCTGGTACTAGAAAAGGAATAAATACCAGATCGGTTAAGTATAAAAGTAAGGAGCAAAACACAAGTAAGTGGAAGCAATGTTTTGCTCAGCTTGGGCACTTTGTGGTCGCCATCCATATAACCCCTAGATGGGAACCTCTGAGGGTTTTCCAATATTTATGTATAGTAAAAAAGAAAAATTAGTTCCGAAGCTGAAAAAAGTAGTGTTGCCGCTTAAAGTAAAAATAGAAATGTTTGACCGCTTACGCGCTGGCGAGTCGTTTAAGCCGCAAAACAGGAAAAAAATTGCTAAGTTCTTTAACCCTTTCCCAAGTCTGACAATAACAATTTTTCAAAATCTCGCATTAAATTAATTTTATTTGGATAATTTTTATTTGATTTTGGAACCTTGGAACGTATATCCTATATAAAGTAAAGTAAAGTGATCCCACTACAGGCCTCAGGAGGCCCTTGGGGTAGTAGGAGGTTAAGGCTCCCACTTTTTCTAGACAATCGGCACTGCCTTAACCACTACGCTACGGCGTGCCCCCATGGATATACCCATACAAATTACCATTCCATATTCACGGTTTTTGTATTCGCGGTATATTTACGGAACATATCCCCGCGAACAAGGAGTTTTTACTGTATGTTCTTTAATACGAGGTACTTAGTAATTTGCATTGTAAGAGCACCACATCTTGTATTGTGGCCCTCTAATCTTAACAAAGGTATTTTTTTTTGTTATAGAGACTTTAAAGGACATAGTGTATGGTTTCCCTATTAATAACTAGAGATGAAATCTCTCTTTCCAATGACGCGAAGTTGACTAAGATTCAACAATACTCTTAAAAGCGGTCAGATGTAAACAAGATCAGGATTCAGACTTACAAAGTATATTTCAGTGGAATATAAAAGTTGCGCACTGACTGTTCGAAACATTTGGAATGAAATATAAGTAATATAAAATATTTATTCTAAACTGTAACCAGACGGTACAGAATACTATCCTTTGACGTCATGTACAATGATCGCATCAACCATACGTTGATATCGTGTTTACGAAGGAATTATTCCAACTCTATTAATGGCATATATAAAATGCGTCTTCAAAGACTGTAAAGGATAAAAGAAGAATCAGATGTGTTTTAAAGATGCGTAATTTCCTCAGGTAGAAATGCGTATTGTATGAACGGATACCATAAATTAATAAATTAATAATAATTAATTTGTCATAATTAGAATCAGAATTTTTATGTAATAAAAAATAAGATTGCAATACAGATAGTATATATTATTCAACTGTTTGTGTGTGAAACCAAAATAAAATGAGTCAGAAGTCTTACTTACCATTATACTATTCAACTGTTTGTATGTAAAAAAACCAAAACAAAAGATAATCATAAGTCTAACTTCTCATTATACTATGTTCCCAATCTTACTTTTTAGCAAACAAAAATCCTGACTCTAGTCATAATAAAGATTGGACTGTGGGGAATTAATTTTGAAAACTCATCACAAAAACAAATAGTCTGAACATTAGGCTTAAAAAAAAAACAAAAAAATAGCATATTCAAATAGGTCTATGCATAACAATCAATATATGTTCTGTTTTCTCCCCACTTCAACTTCAATCCTTATCAGCCTAACATACCCTTCCTAATATCGGCTTATCATGAAATTATAACTATCTTCTGGAAATAACATTTGGCAAGGATGACTGAGAATAAAATACCAAAAGCAGCATACAGCTATTCACCACGAGGAAGAAGAAATTTGGGAAGACCAAAGAAAAGATGGAAAAAGCAGCAATTTGGAGCCGGAACAGGCTAGTACATAAGCCTAAACCGTGAAGATGAAGAAGAAGAAGAAGAACTATCTTCTCTCTCTCTCTCTCTCTCTCTCTCTCTCACACACACACACACACACACGCAAAACACACAAATACACACACACACACACATACACAATGATTTTGCTGAAAGAGTAACTGCAGAGGAACCCATTGTAGGACGTGGGTTCTTCGTTGCTGTAATAAACCTGGTATCGTCAACTCTGTCTACGTGGACATTCCGCTCCCTTTTCCTCGTTGTAGTAAGTGTCTCAACATCTATGGCATTGAACTCCTCCCTCACATCCTGGTTTTCTGACTCCGTCAAATCTTTTTTTTTTTGTCTACAAAGGCTCTAAAAATATGCATTTCTTCTGTTCTCATAAGTTGTTTCGTTTGGCTAATATCTGCTCTTTATTCACACCATATGATCATTATTGGTCGTACTTAGGCTATGTTTTATAAACTTTTTTGTACGATAGTACGTTCTGTCGTACTTACAGGAATGGCGACCATGATTGAAAGTACAATTTCCTAAATTTCGAGGCTGCCAACTTATAAATAACTAAATAACTATGCTATAATATTACAAATTACCTACATAGGGTGGGAAGTAAAATCACTGTCCTTTATGTACACTACATACCAATGTATTTAGAAAAATATATCCAAAAGGTAGTGTTAATATATATTATACTTAACAAATAACTGCATTTTAAATGAATTGAACTTCATTTGAAACAATATAGAACAATAAATCCGTACTTGCCGCCATTTTATGACTGATTGATGAGTCACAGCCTGCTGTAGTCTCAATTAAATTATTTTCGGCATTTAGCGTGTATACATTGGCCAGACGGTTAACCCAACTAAGTTGTTTATAATGAACACAAACATTTCCAACAAAGATATTATTTTTCTGTTATTTCATCGTCATCTTCACTTCAAGGTTTAGGCGATTCGCCTGTTCCGGATTCACAATGATTACTTCCATCTCTTCCTAGGTCTTCCTACATCCCTTTATACATTTGGTTTATAATGATATGCTATCTTGGGCAGTCTTGTTTCTTCCATTCTCTGAACATGCTGTTCCCAGCGACGTGGAGTTGTTCAATTCTATCATTTATTGAATATATTTCTAATTCACTTCTTATTTCTTCATTTCTTATGTTGTCCAATTTGTGCTCCCTTTGGTTCCATCTTAGAAAAGTCATTTCTGAACTTTGTATTCTAATAGAACTCCTCTTATTTGTTACCCACGACTCACTACCATATAAAATTACCGGTACCGCCATTATTATTATTTTGAAAACGTCATCGTGCAAAAAATAATGTACAACATACGTTTGTGAAGTATTTTACAGAATCTCGGAAATTAAAAACCACTTCCCAACATCGCATTGTAATATACTATTACTTTACTTCCCGTGTTTCAATATTTTTTCACTTCGCAATTTAATTAACAACATAAAATATATGTTATATTCAGTAAATCAAGTAATTGGATCATAAATTAGACTTGCTAAGGAATTCGCCCAGTTTACGCAGTTAGAACGTGCCGGACTTTTTCCTGTATCGAGCGAGCGACATCCTGCACTATTTAGATAGGAAGCTGTGTCTGTCCTGCATAGAGTTGCCTTGTTGGGAAGTGATTCAATCTGTTGGGTATTAACATGTCTCTTGAGCCATGTGCAATTAGATGATGGATAGCGGGAATAAGAACATCTCTTGATTCACGACCTACACGACGAGCATGTGCCTTCATTTACATTCTGCAAGGACAAGCGACTGTTTGTTAGCACATTTAAGTTATGCGTGTACGCATATTCGTGCCGTTGTTGTTCAATCAGTATACATTACTTTTTATATTATTTATCAGGTAACTGACATTGTACCATAAACAATGCTAGTTATCGTTGTTATATCAGGAGGCCTTGAAATAATAAAACTAGATTGACTATTATTTCGTGACAATCAAACTGTAATGACAATTTTTTTAAGCCTACTTTATAAGCATGTTTAGATAAATATGACCATACTTTTTGGACATGTCCGTTAAACTGGCGTCCCACGGACCGTAAGTGCCATTTTAATGTTTTTGGGGTTCAAGTCCATCTAAAAAATTCTAGGGCATTCGATAAGTAATGGCAACACTATTGTAAATCAGCGATCCTAGTGGTGACCATTGTAATCTTTTAGTGCGTGTTGATCAGTTTTGTTGCATAAATCTGTAATGTGGAAAATCTCCAAATACCAATATTTTGCGAATACATTCACTGTTTCTCGCATTTAGTAAGTAATACCGCCCTAAAAAAATGTTCAGTAGAATTTGTTTAGAAGGTGGAATTGGGAAGTACTCGAACATTCACCAAATTCACCAGACGCGATCCCTTGCGACTATAACTTATTCTCAAAGATCAAAGATACTCTAAGAGGCATCCAAGAGTTGATATCCACAAAGTCTACTTCGATCAGACGAGAGAGATATCCAGAAATGATGCTGCAGATGGAGTGCGTCATATCCCAATGATTTAGCAACGACAGTTGACTTGGCAGGAGACTATAAATGAAGTTGGCAATTTCAAGAGTAACCTAAAATATTTTTGGTGTTGCCATTACTTAAGGACTGCCCTAGTATAATCACAATTGAATTTAATTTTGTATTTCACCGCGCAAACCCCAGTCGAAAGGCAACAAAGCAGCTCACAGAGCAAAGCTAACTAATTAACTAACATAATGACAGTAGCTTCATGGGCGCGCGGACATAAGCTCTCCATTCAACCCTATCCTGAGCTAATGTTTTCCAATCATCCCCTGTATAATCTACTTCCCTCAAATCATGGTTATGTTATTCTCCCACCTAATTATTGATCTACCAACTCGGTGTTTTCCCTCTGGTTTTCCTGCAAGAAGCTTCTATGCCCCTCTTTCATTTCCCATTTGTGCCACATGTCCTGCCCATCGTAGTCTACGAGACTTAACTGTTTTCATTATATCTGGTTTCCTATAAAGATCATGTACGTAGTTCAGTGTTATGTAGTAAGGCTATCAGGGGTGAATATTTCTTCCAAAATGAAGATTGTGTCTGCGGAAACTCTTACTTCGAATTTTTTTGTTATTGGTTACAAACAAGCGGTGCCAAGTGTCTGGCAAAAAAGTGTAAAATGCTTTTTTAATTGATTTGTTATGTTTCTGGTTAAATATTGTGTTATATCCTTTTCAATGTTTTATTATAAATAAAATTGTAAAATGTTATATATTTTTATTTTAACATATTTTATTTCCTTTGAAACATTTATCAATGCAGTTATATATATATATATATATATATATATATTATATATATGTATATACTTACTCACTGGCACTATCGAACCCGTAGGTTCATGGCCGCTAAATAAAGTGATCCCACAACAGACCCGGAGGCCCTTGGGGTAGTAGGAAGTTAAGGCTCCCACTTTTTCTAGACAATCGGCACTTTACGTCAGCCGGGTTGTCAGCCCTGCGTGACGGCCGGCTTTACCCCCAGAACAAGCGTCTTGTACTCATTTCCGTTAGAGGCTGAGTCGACCCCAGGGCCATAGTGCCGCCAGAGGGTTTGGGTCAGTTTAAAAATCCTGACCCCAACGGGACTTGAACCCTCGACCCTCCGGCTTGTAGCTCAGTGCCTTAACCACTACGCTACGGCGTGCCCCAGTTATATATATATATATATATATATATCCCGACTCAGGCATTTATTTTTCTTTTCATGGCATATTTAGCCGTCATTGCTAAATGTCAAAAATAGAGTTATAACATATATATATATATATATATATATATATATATATATATGCTTATTTTGTATGAGTGTGGTAGACCTATATGCCACCACAATACTCTCGAACGTTCTGGAGAAATTTCAAACAAACTTGTTATCTGGAAAAGTGGCCTTAAGTGATAAATGATCCCTAGGGGTGAGAGGGTCTGATGTGTAAAATGCTATGTTTCTACATAACTCTTGAATGCCTAGGGGAATTTCAACCAAACTAGGTTTACATATAGCCTAACATACGATCTGAAAAAAAACAAATATGGAGAGTTAAAATACCCCTATTACCCCTGTGAAGAGGTGGAAGGGATGACATATAAAAATAATAGAAAACGGGGGATATTAATGCCGAATCAAAAATGTTCTGGGTAGCTAAGTAACTGGTAACAGTCCCGATAAAATCCATAATAGCATGCCTTTCCGGAATTGAGCCTATGCTTAATTTCTTTGTGCATCTCATTCCTATTTGTAATTATTGTTCCTACTTACTTACTTACTTACTTACTCACTGGCACTATCGAACCCGTAGGTTCATGGCCGCGCGGACATAAGCTCTCCATACATCTCTATCCTGAGCTAATGCTTTCCAATCATTCCCTGTATAATCTACTTCCCTCAAATCATAGTTAATGTTATTCTCCCACCTCAATCTTGGTCTACCAACTAGACGTTTTCCCTCTGGCTTTCCTACAAGAAGCTTCCATGCACGTGTTTCATTCCCCATACGTGCAACATGTCCTGCCCATCGCAGTCTCCGAGACTTAACTGTTCTTATTATATCTGGCTTCCTATAAAGACCATGTAGTTCATTGTTATGTAGTCTTCTCCATTCACATGTCTGTTCATCTCTCTTTGGTCCAAAAATCTTCCTAAGTACTTTATTATCAAATACTTGTAATCTCCTTTCCTCCCTTAAAGTAAGAGTCCATGGTATTTAAATTCAGCCACCTCTTCAAAACTTCTCTCATTTGCCATTAACCGTCCATTTCCATTATATAATGCACTTCTTTGTGTGAACATATATTTAGTTTTATTGATATTTATTTCCAGTTCCAATTTCTTAGTGTTACTTAATAGAATACGTGTGTTGGCCCTTAGTATCTCCTCGCTATCGCCTAATAATACTACATCATCACTATAAACTAACAGCTTATTAATATCATTGAGTTGTAGACAATCTTCATCCTCTGAAGATTAACTTCTATACACAAGAAATTTGTAGGCCTAGCTTTATTAGCGCTGGTTTTTAATCACGATTTCACTGTAAATCACAAGACTAAAATTAAGGTTTTTGAATAATATTCTTCTTCTTCTTCTTCTTCTTCTTAAACTTAATTTGTAGGATTTTCATCCTGTTTATTTCGAAAATCACTCCTCGGAGGAAGACGTACTGGATGTACATTCACTGTCTATCCATCTCTTGGCAGGTCTTCCTCTTGTTCTTCTCCCGTCCATTGGTCTATCTTCTTTAGCTCTTTTTGCAAGCCGGTTTTCTTCAATTCTTTCTATATGACCCTTCCAATATTTTCGTCTATCTATAATAAATTTGGTTATGTCTTGATTATGGTAGTTGTCCCTAATTTCTGTGTTGTGTATTTTATCAAATAATGTTTTCCCCTGAATAGTTCTTAAGATTTTCATTTTCTTAAGAACTATTCAGGGGAAAACATTATTTGATAAAATACACAACACAGAAATTAGGGGCAACTGCCAACTGAATAATATTAATAACTTAATTTTCGCCGATGATTTAATCTTACTACACCATGATGAAGATATCTTACTATTGACTGCTTACAAACTAAGTGCAATATGTAACGATTATAATTTTAAAATTTCAGTAAATAAAACAAAAGTAATGGCATTTTGTGGAAGAAATACTGTGTGCAAAAATAATAATTAGAGACGAAGTATCCCACTTTAAATATTTAGGATGTGATTACAGCTATGGATATGATAAAGTTATTGAACATAAAACTCATCAGTTTCAAGCAATTTGTGGCACAATAAATAGAACATTGAATAATAAAGCCCATAAACAAACAAAATTAAAATTTTATAAAACAATGGCAGTCCCGTCCTTTTGTATGGGAGTGAATCTTGGATTATCACTACCAAACAAGGAAGTAAAATCCAAGCAGCCGAGATGAAATTTTTAAGAAGAGTAAAAGGATGCACTAGAATGGACCAGATAAGAAACGAGGATATCCGTGAAGAACTGCAGATCTACTCCATAAAAGAATATATGTAACAACAAGATTCAGTGGAAAGAACATGTAGAAAGAATGGAAGAAAGAAGATTACCAAATAAAATCTTACATTATTTTCCGAGAGGAAGAAGAGACGTCCTCGGAAGAGATGGTCTTAGATCTATTAATGAAGACGGAACAGGCAACTAATGCCTAAACCAGGAAGTAAAGAAGAAGAAGAATATTTGGACCAAACTATCTCCGAGTTGTTCCTCAAGAGACTTCAGACGTTTATTCTGACCCGGATATAAATATTTTCTACATATCCGACTCACTAGAACTGTGTCCAATCTGAAGATTCATGGCAACGCAGAAATAAGCTTCTCATACATCTCTATCACGAGCTAATGTTTTCCAATCTTCTTCTTCTTCTTAAACATAATTTGTAGGATTTTCATAATTAAAATATAAAATTATGGATTATTCACCTGAAAGGTCCGTCTCCTCAACTTAGTTGGTTATTTAACTGTAGCGCTTTCGGGACTTGTTAAACACTAGTTTTGAATCCTGCCGATGATGGGACAAGTCCCAAAAGCGCTACAGTTAAATAACCAATTAAGTTGGGGAGACGGACCTTTCAGGTGAATATTCCATAATTTTATATTTTAATTTTGAATAATACCTCAACGGAACACATCATGAATCTTATAAAAGTATTTTCATCCTGTTTATTTCGAAAATCACTCCTCGGAGGAAGACGTATTGGATGTGCATGCACTGACTATCCATCTCTTGGCTGATCTTCCTCTTGTTCTTCTCCCGTCCATTGGTCTATCTTCTTTAGCTCTTTTTGCAAGTCAGTTTTCTTCCATTCTTTTTATATGATCCTTCCAATATTTTCTTCTATCTATAATAAATTTGGTTATGTCTTGAATATGACATAAATAAAAAAATAGTTTTCCAATCACTCCTGTAAAATTCAACCACTCAACATATGATTAACGTTATACTCCCATCTCGTTCCTAGATGTTTTATCCGGCGTATTCCTTTTGGTTATCCAAAAATAAATTTCCATGCCCCTCTTCGATTCACCATTCCTGCCCTATATCCTCTCCATCGCAGTCAACGAGACGTTACTTTTCTTACTGCATCTGGTTTCCCATTAAGATCATGAAACTCATGTTCTCTAGTTTTCTCCAGTTACCTGTCATTTCGTTCTATTTAGTCCAAAAAATACTACGTTCAAAAGAAAATGGGGGCAAGTCATAACTTAGTTAAGGCAATACGCTACAAACCGGAAGGTCGTGGGTTAGAGTCCCGGTGCGGTCAGGATTTTTAAACGGATCCAAATCTTCTGGTGTCACCATGGTCCTTGGGTCGACACAGCCTCTAATTGAAATGAGTACCAGGCGCTAGTTCTAGGGCTGACAACTCGGTTGATATCAAGTGTCGATTGTCTAGAAGAAAACTGGGAGCTTTAACTTCCTATTACCACAAGGGTCTCCTATGGCCTGTAGTGGAACCACTTTACCTTTTTTATGAAATAAAGTCATTAAATTACTCTGATGAAGGACTTGGAGATTGGATGACCGAATTATTGAATCATATTGATTTTAGTTTGTTGTGTTTTATTATTTTTGTCAGGAAGAAAAGCGTTGAAAAATATTAAAATGACGTGTCGTCAAATATATATTAGACAATAGAGTACAATTTTAAATGGTGATGATGGGCATTGTCTTCTGAAATGTCTACATTGTTCACTAAGTTTGCAAAACAGAAGTTTGTTTTAGTTGATGACGATTGTTACATCAGGCATGGTTTTAAATTGTAATATCTTTACCAATAATCTCAATGGTTTTTACAATTAATTTTAAAATTAATGACCCTAGCAATCAGGCGATCTGAAATTAATTAATTTTTATACACAGATTTTCAATGTTTATACATTTTCCTGTGCCTAAAGTTTTATTTTCATTCTCCTTCGTCCCTATCCATCCATTCCATGTCCTCCAGTCTTCTTGTTCTCATTCAATTTCTTGCATCCACGAGTTTCCAGGTCGTCCTTTCTTTCTTCTTCCAAGTGGACACCATTCCAATGTTTTTCAGGGTAGTTTTTCCTCTTGCATTCGTCGTAATTTTGCATTATGTGGAATACCTTTTTTTGGCAGGATTTTATTCTAAGGATTTGATTTTGGAAACAGTTTCATTAAGATATTTAAATATTTTTTGTTTTTTTATTTTTTATTTTTCAACCTGTCCGTACCAATTTAATTGTTTATATCTTACATAATCTACTACTGAATATTTAATATTCAATTTTTCTCGTATGACGCTTTTTTTTAACATCTTGCTGCTCTCCTCAAGAAATCCATTTCCATAGACATAAGTTTTTGTTCTAAGTTTCTGTTGAATTTCCATACTTCAGTTCCATATGTGACAGGACTTCTCACTATTGAATTATATATTTGTAACTTATTTTTCCTGGTTACATGCCTGTTCCATGCGACACCATTTATCATTTCTGTTATTGATCTCTGTGAAATAATAAAATACTATCAAAATGCTTACCTTCAGCACGTATTACGAATGAATAAACAACGCATACCAAGAAGAATGTATAATTATTAAACCAAAAGGGAGAATATTGTTGGGAAGACCATTGAAGAGATGGAAGGACCAATTCGACCTATAATGAGATCGGAACAGGCCATTGTGCTTAATCCTTGTTGATGATGTTGATGATGATCTACCTTTATTTACTCTGTTTTTAATGTGACTTTCTTGCCTGTCCTCTTTATCTAATATTCCCCACATCCTCTCATCTTCTGAACTCCTAATATTAAATCTTCGGTTTCTGCTTCACATCCCAATTAATTAATGAAATGTGTTAATGAAATTTAAAAAAAAAGAAGCATAGAAGATTACATTAATTGATTATAAGAAGTTGGAAATAAAAATAAAACGATACTGTGAATTTTTGGAAGGAAATAAAATAAGAAAATGTAAGTGGAGCCCTACTTTTACGTCCATAATTAATTAAGGAATGATCAAATTAAGAGGTTTATCCAAATTCGAATCCTACCGTCAATGAACAGCCAAGTATATTATAAAGGTTTTCCTTATTCTAGATTGAAGTTCACAATCAGCCTTCATTCCAGTGTAGGCTTTACACAACATGAGAGAATTGCAAGCGAGAGTTAACTGCAAATGTGCAGAAAGACTGCCATCAGATAAACAATTAAAAGCAGGAATTTTCGGAATACGTCATCTCAGGAATAATTAGAAACAGAAGGTTCCAGTAATAGGTCAAATGTCAGTAAGAATCAAGTGTCCAGGGATACAACATGTCATCCCAGCAGACTACCGAATACAGATTCCACGAAACAAAAAAGAGCAGTAGAAGAAATTCCTATAACTTAGGGGAGAGTTCAGCAACTAAGCCCAGCACATTTAAATGTAAACTTTCTCAGGTAAATAAAATCCGTTTACTGTTTTCCCCACATAATTGTATGAATGCTACATTTTAGCTACTGTTTTTTTTATATTTTATGATTTATACAAACAAGATCTGCGCATTTAGAAGGAACTTCCTCAGAGAAAAATAATTAGACTATTTTTTTGTTTCAAATAATTATACTAATTTCACATTTTAGTTACCTTTTTTTCACCTCTTATGCTTTGAAAATGTTGCATTTTTAACTAAACGTCCTCAGGTAAACAGAATGAGGATACTATGTTTTCACATAATTGTCATAATGTCACATTTTAGTTATTTTTTCGTCTCTTATTGCTATGAAAATGCTGAATTTATGCATTTTGAACTAAACTTCCTCAGATAAACAGAATTAGGATACTATTTTTTCACATAATTGCATTAATCACATATTTTAATTAATTTTTATCTGTTATGGTTTATATATCTATAAGTCCACCGCTGTGGTCTCGATGTAGCGTGCTGCCTTGTCACGCAGAGGGCCCGGGTTCGATCCCCGGTCGGGGCAGTTTTTCTGGGTGAGGTTTTCTGGGTGAGGTTTTTATCGGGGTTTTTCCTCACCTGTAAGACAAATGTCAGGAATAATTTAAGGCCCAAAACGGTTCCCGAAATCATGTGGCCATCGTCATCATCCTTATCATTATCATCATCATCCTCATCCTTCACCGGTGTGGAAAGCAACGGGAAGCTACCACACCTACAATTCCCTAGTAAAGCTGCAAACGTAGGATGAAAATGCTATGATTGCAGTGAAGGACCTGCCTTCGGGCAGAATTGCTATGGATGGATATATAGGCCTATATATATGACATGGTAAGCTTGTATTGCTCAATGTCAAAAAAATAATTTTAACATAGGCCTATATATACAGGATCTGCGAATTTAGAATTTAAATTTCCTTAAGCAAAAATAATTAGGCTATTTTTTTTCAAGTAATTACATTAATGTTTTGCCATTTCTTTTATGTCTTATTCTTCACAAATACATTATTTGAAACATATTTTGGACCTAGCTTTTAAAAAATCGTTATTATTAATAAATTAGCTCTCACGTCCTGAATTTCGAAGTTTAACGTCTGCCCTGTGGATTATGAAATTCTTACAAAATGTAATGAATGTACTCCTAATTTGAATCGGATAAAATAAAGTTAGTACAAGTCATTTTAAATATATATATATATATATATATATATATATATATATATATATATATATATATATATATATATATTCATATTAAAATTATTCAAAACGTAAAACAAGTTTTTGTGATTTATGATGCCACAGGTTCTGCTAATGACATTTAAATCCACTGTAAGCCACCATTGAGTAAAAACAGTAAAGTTGGCCGGTAATGTTTGTACCGGAATCCCCGAATACAAATCTCATACGCCACCGCACCGCCTGCATAAATTCTCTAGGTTCAATTTTACGACCAAGTATTCCTATCCTTTACTGGCCCTAATATTCAAAAGTGTCATTCACAAATGTTCATTATCATCCAATTAGTGCGAAGATGACAAGTCGGTTTTCCCCAGCCGTTATAGCAGTTATTTTTAACCTGGAAGCAGTACTTACCGTAGCTACTCAAATTCCTCACGATGCTGGACGACACATGTCTCATATACTGATCGAAATTCCATTCCACCTTATGAGATTGCCACGCTTTACTCAAAATTGCAAATAATGCCCTAATTGATTTATCTTCTTCCTCCAACAATAGAAGATGATGAAATTTCGGATCGCTATGTTTTAGATTTAATTGCAGGATTATTCAGGGTATTATCATCATCATCTTCAGGTATGGACCTGATGGCCCGTTCCGCTCCCCGGTGCACTATATGCTGCAGGTGCAGGTCGTCTTTCCAATGACGTTTTGGTCTTCCTACATTTCATCGGCCTAGAGATTTATAATGAAGCAGCTGTTTTGATAAACGATTATTTGGCATTCTTTGTATATGTTCAAACCAATTACATTTATTTCTGTGTATTCTCTCGTTTATGTTATATATTTGTAATTCATCTCTGATATCTTGACTTCTCTTTTGATCTCTTAGAGATACACCTGCAATTGATCTGAGAAATCACATTTCTATGGTATCAATTTTATGTTGATCAGAGATCGTTAAAGGCCAAATATTATTATTTTTTTTTCAAATGGCCTAGGTTTGTCTTTCGACATTCCTGGTTTCTCTCCTGGCACGGCGTACTTGTAACCCACTTCTGAGGTTGGGGCGTCTGGAAGGCGGGGTTACGTTGCCCCGATGATATGAGTGATGATGATGATAATGGTGCACCAGGAGAGCCCCTAATCCTAAGCTTAACCTAAGATGAATATGAATGTTGATGATTGCGATGGCTAGATGATTTCGGGGACCGTTTGGGCCTTAAAGTTTTCCTGACAAGTTTTTCTTACAGGTGAGGAAAAAACCCGATAAAAACCTCACCCAGAAAAACTGTCCCGACCGGGGATCGAACCCGGGCCCGCTGCGTGACAAGGCAGCACGCTACCCCGAGACCACAGCGGAGGACTTATTATTACTATTATTATTGTTGTTGGGGAAGATTGAGAGCATGAACCGACCCGGCGTCCAGTACTTATTCGTCAAAATTTGATTCCACGGTTACGGACACAAGGTAGTAGATTTAGGCCGATATTCAAGAACCAAGCTCTCTAGGCCATGCCATCTCGTCTTCCGTAAGCTGAGGCTCTCGTCTTTCAATTGTTCACGGATTTTTTAAAAATAAGTATCTTGTTAGCACATGATGTTGAATAGAGTGAGCCAGTTAGAGTAGGCCTAAGTTCTGCATGACCCACTTAATAAACCACGGAGATAAGGGCTGAAAGTCGCTCTTCGCGGAAAGTTTGGCGGCCTTAAGGGCACCCAGTACTTATTTGCGTTGAAAAAAAAAATATTTTTTTCTTTTTGCTTAAAAAATCCAGGAAGGTCTATTTTATCGATGTTTAATATTATTTTGTCGATTTTGGGAATTTAAACCCATAAAAATGTATTTTTAAAAATGGTATCTCTGTAATCTGCTAATGTGCACATTTGTTTTTTTTTTTTTTTTTTTTTTTTCCAGTAATCTGTATTTTTTTCTTCATATTTTGGTACACTTTTCTCTGAAACTATTAAAGATAGAATAATTTTTGGCATGGGTATGCAGCTTAAAGAGCTCTATAATAATAGGGCAAATTTATATTTGTGCTATTGATAATGTTTGAGATAAAAAATATGCAAAATATTTAACAAAAAAGTTTTTAACTTTGATTTTTTAAAAATAAATCACAATCCATTCTGAACACAATCAAACCTTATTATTGTCAAATGAGCTATGGACAATAACATACTAAATTTTGGAAACAATTGGATAAGTAGTTTTTCAGAAAATTGTACCAAGACAATACATTTAAGAAGTTGGATTTTTTTATTTTCATTTTTATGTATTTTAAATTACTCATGAAGAAATATGTCTAAAAAGTTAACCAGAGTGTCATTATGTTCAGGAAGACTTGTTTAATTGGTGACATAATTTTATTTGCACATAACTTAAGAATAAGCTGAAAAAAGTTATTTTTGAATATTGCATATTTTTAAACCAAATTGCAAGGAAATTACTACCGGGTGCCCTTAAACGCCTTAAATCCAGAGCTCACCGAATTTCCTTCTTGAACCCAAATTTCTAGTGGCTAAATTATACGATATGCCTATAGTAGTAAAACCAGCACAATAGAACTTGAATTAAAAAGGCAAGGACTGATTTTAACAGTATATTTATCTATTTTTATTTCTTGAAATAAAAATTGTATAGTCATGTAAAAAGAATTTAAAAGATTTATTTCCAAGAAAAAAATAAATAAAATGACTGTAATCAGTATAAGAAGAAAGGATGATAAAAAATAACGAAGATTGATAGTATTTTAACTCGAATATTTAATAGAAAACCTTGGTATGAAACTGGTATACCTTTCACAAAACAAGTGCCAGGGATTAATCTGTGACACGTGCTGACACCTCTATTATTTTCCCACTCGGCATGCAGTTCATAAAGAATGATAGCGGAAGGTTTCAAAGGCCTTTATCCGTCCATAGCAATTATGCCCGAAGGCAGGTCCTTCACTGTAATCATAACATTTCCATGCTACGCTTGCATCTTTTCTGTGGAATTGTAGGTGTGGTAGCTTAACGTAGCTTTCCACACCGGTGAAGGATGATGATGATGATGGCCATATGATTTCGGAGACCGTTTGGGCCTTAAAGTTTTCCTGACAATTGTCTTACAGGTGAGGAAAAACCCCGATAAAAACCTCATCCAGAAAAACTGCTCCGACCGGGGATCGAACCCGGGCCCGCTGCGTGACAAGGCAGCACGCTACCTCGAGACCACAGCGGTATAAAGGAGGAAAATTAAACAATTCTGGGAAAAAGTGGGCATTCCAAACAGAAGAACTTTACATTCACATACCTTACTATTCCAAATTCTGCACACATATTTACCAAGTTATTTAACAACACGTTTTCAAATTTTATCGGCTCATCACAATTTAGGAACAAGATCACACGACTCTTCTTTACTTTTGATACCACAACACTGGACCTGTCTATACTCTGAATCTTACACAATATCTATGACTAGAGCATGGAACTCACTTCCCAGTCGTGCCAGGGACTTTCAATCGCTATCATTACTTAAATCCAAATTAACTGATATCTTAAGTTCGACACAATAAAAACATTAACTGCATAACAACTATATAGAACATTCCATTAATAATCATCTAGGAAGCTCCTTACTTTATTTTATATCATTTTAAATTTATTATATTCTATGTGTCTACCGCTGTGGTCTCGAGGTAGCGTGC